>JADGJH010000905.1:926-13286 GCA_027596945.1 Physocladia obscura
CTTTTTTAATTCACTCTCAAGAATCCGTCGTACTCGATTTTCAATCTTTGTTTTTTTCTCGCTGTCCAAAAATGCTTCCAAAAATAAACTATTATATGGAAATGCAATAATAGCCTCTTCAAGAGCTTGCCGAGATTCGGCAGGTCTAACAAAAAATCCATCGTTCCCTCCACGTTGAGAATGTATGGCAAATATTTTCAGACGAGTTTCTAAAATAAGCTCGCGCAGTGAAGAAGGTTCGTTTGGCATTGCGAGTTTTTGCGATAAATATGTTTGCGGTTCTTGAATGGCGTTTGTCGTGAGGTATAGAAAATATGTCGTGCATGCAATAAATGCAGCGGTAATTCTTATCGCCTGTGGTGACTGGTTTGTTAAGTCTTCTGATGAAGATACTTTTAGGCAGGCACTTTCAGTCAAATCTATCAAAAACTACATGGATATGGAGATAGAATTTAATTTAAATTTATCGGCAAATCAATTCAATTTGACCAACCTTTCGCGTTTTTAAAAGCCGTGTTGCAGAAGGTGTTTCGGATTCATTTACGATTATATTTACCGAAGAGTCGGCGTACGCAGTAAGAATATTCAGGGCTTTAGCATATTGGTGAGAATTGATTTCTAATTCTACATACGCCAAATGTAGTAAAACTGCATCATGCTGCTTTTCTAAAGGGAATGTTCTGTACGATGAAATTGCTGTTTGGAAAATTTTTCGAGCCTAAAAATAAAAACAAATAAGCACAAAAATTTTTCAGTTTATATACTTCCATACCTCATCTTCCTTCCCTCGAGAGGCTTCCAACAGAGCATACGAGCACCAAAGCCCCAAATTCATTCTCTCAGCTTTCAGTAGCCCCTTTCCAGTTTTGAGGGCAGCCTTCACACAATCTCCAGACGCCTCCAGAGCTAAAATTATCGGAAGTGACACATTTTCAATCTCCTTAACAGTATTATGGCATTGAGTCAATAAATTTTTGACAAATTCGAGTTTCATATATCCAGTATCTGATATAACAGCAACATCAAGTAAATATGAATGCCTTGATGAGTTTTTGAACATTGCTGAGAGAGTAAATGGGTGTGTTTTAAGAGGGAATGATTCTTTCAAATCACAATTCACTTTGCGAGTTTGCGGAAATAATTGATTAATTGCCGTGTTGTTCATCAGTTCAATACCCAATAGCGCTTTACTGCTCGCAAAAATACCGCCAGCCTGATCAGTTGAAGAATTTGTATTGTTGAAAGGACAGCCCAAAAGATTCAGAAAATTTGTAACCAGCTGCGATTTCAGAACTGGAATTGATATATTAAACATGAACGGTCGAATATCGTCAAAGATAATGATTGCAAATGGATCCAAATCATCGCGGTCGATTTCATCAGCGCTACTCTTATCTCTGTTGTCATGCTTTTCCGTTTGTGATCTTTCAGATTTCCATTTGTTGAATGACGCCTCTGATTCTTTACGAAACCACGCTCGATATTCATCTGAAAAATTCAAAGAAGCTTATCAAATTAATTCAGGCAGTCCTATCTTTAATTTTATGTGTGTGTGTGCCAATTACCTTCATCTGCATGCATTTCATCTTGTTCTGGAACAGGGATGCGTCCTGTAAAAAGACTGGCTCCGCCAACAATATTGTTCAACCATCCAGATGCGCCAATTTCACCAACGCGAGGACATTCGCTTTCCCAAAAATCTTCAAATAAATCGAGTCGTTGCTCAAACGTCTGTGCAGCAAATGCAGGTGGTGTGAAGCATGAAAACTCAATCATTGCTTGATACAAAGCCACAGCCCGTTCAGTAAACCCAGATTCATGCAACATATTAGATAGCCGTTTAAATATATGTAAAAGCGCGTCTTGAGTTACATTCGTGTCTAAAAAAAATTGTTCATGTTGAACAAACCAGAAAAAAAAATTCCAATGATACAATACCTTCAAAGGTAAGAAAGACCGCAATACATTCTTCAAACGCATCCACACACGCAGAAACCGTGAAACTCAAATAATTCGTCTGTCTGAACGTCAAATACCTATCCCACAGCAGAATAGCATCCATCACATCCACTTTTCTCGCGCCAGCCCCTGCAATCACCCGTTTTAAAATTTTTTCCCATGCAGTCAATAATTTTACGTCGTCCCATACGTCTTCACATAAATTTAGGTACGCGATCCATAGCTTTGCATTCAACGGAAAATGGGAGATTGCTTTTTCGAATATTGCAATTTTCTTGTCTGTGACGGCACGTGTGAGACTGGCGGTGCTGCGCGATGTGATTGTGGCGTCAGAGGCTGCGTAAGACAGGAGACTATCTTGATGGGCTATCAATTCGAACCATGTGTCAATATTTTTAGGATTGTTTTCGAGACGGGTATTAAGACGACGAGTTTTTTCCATGAATTCGGCAGACTCTTGGATATTTGTTGTTTTGGTTCTCGGTATTGCCAATTCTGCAACTGTTGAATCTTCGTCATCGGAGACGAAGGCAGATGATTTTTTTGGTATTTTCAAAAACGGAATGAAATCTTCTGAGTGAGATAATAAATTTGCGTCGTTTTGATGCATTTGATCCATGATACTTTATTATTATTATTATTATTATTATTATTATTTTTCTCAGCGTAACATTCGTTTTATCTATTTTCAAAACATACCTTCGAAACTGAACTGGTTGACCGCGCAAAGCCATTCGAAAATCGCGATTTGAAAGACGATCACGCCTTTGATTTATTTTATAAATTACAAGTTTATTCGTGTACTTTATATCGCGACTAATTCGCCAGTTTGGATCAGACACTCCAAGAATTTCATCTTTTGAAAGAAAAGAAAATTTTTTAGACTCGAAATATCATTAATTTTGTTATTCTTACTTCCGAAACTGAAATATTTCGGCGCCTTTGCTGGGTCTGAACCATATCTGGCATTTGAAGGGTCTCCTTTTCGATCGTATGTAAACAAATCATTATTTGCATTGACTGATTTTTTAAGAGAAAACGACGGAACAACCAGGTCTTTTGACGATGCGGCGTTATCGATTGAATAAATTTGAGAATTTTTTTTGTTGCTTTTGGTGTGGTAATCATTATCTTTCCTGTATTTTTCCATTTTTTCGTCCTTCTCCTTGTCTTTTTTATGCTTTTTATGCCGCTTTTTCGAATCCCTTTGTTCGTGGATCGTGTTTTCATTTATGTTTTGAAGTTGTTGGTTTGGTGGGGAAAAGGACTGTGACGACGAAAAAACAGTCGACGAATCAAACGAAAACGATTCGAACGATGGAAACGTATTGGAAAGCGAAGCGGGAGCAGATATCTTCGTTATTGTCTGTGTATGCGAACGCGATGACGAATCGGTAACTGCGCGGGAAAACACTGCATGGATGTCATTATCGTTATAATCCTCATTGTCATCGTCGTCATCAAGATCGGTCGAATGAGACGGAAGTGGCGCAAACGATGGAAACAGAGAAGAACCAAGGAAGCCTTGCGTTTGTTGTTGTTGGTGCTTTTCCATTGTTTTTTTCTTTTCGAGATTGGAGATGAGTACTGAAGATGCCGTGTTGCTTGAGACATCCGCTGGCCCAATCACTGTTGAGCTATACTGGGAACATACGCCAAGGGTATATTTGCCTTTATCTTTTATCTTTATTATATATTCTGGTTGAGGTCTTTTTCCCAGACTTGCAAAAACTTCTACGAGCTTGCACGGCGTGGTTATTACGATGGATGCCTCTTCCACCGCGTGATTGCCGATTTTATGCTTCAAACAGGGGATCCAACAGGTTTAATGCAGCTATCGCATAATCCGGTCACTTAATTGGATTAACAGGAACGGGCCGCGGCGGACAGAGCATTTACGGCTCAAAGTTCGATGACGAGATCCACGCGGACTTGAAGCATTCCGGCGCTGGTATTCTGAGTATGGCTAATGCCGGCCGCAACACAAACGGCTCGCAGTTTTTCATTACGCTTGCCCCAACTCCTTGGCTGGATGGAAAACACACAATATTCGGACGCGTTGCTGCGGGAATGTCGATTGTCAAACGTATTGGAATGGTTCCCACGGATTCCGCAGACAGGCCAAAAGAGGATATTGTCATCCGACGCGCATCTGTTATCCCCCAACAATAAATAAAATAATTTATGCTTCATTGAAATGACATCAATCATTGTTATTCTTGGAATTGTCTATTTCACTGCTCTCGCAATAGTCTCTATTGTGGGATCGTTCGCACCGAAAGATCTATTTGGGTTTCTCGTATCTTATGGCAAAACGATGCCTTCAAGTTCGAACTTAAATCCCATTTCGCATTTCAATGTTGGGCTCACTTTGAAAACACTGCTCAAGTGGATATCGGCGTTTACATTGCCGAAGTCATGGTTCACGCATTTTTACGTGCTTGGTTCTTTCTGGACTGTGTTTTTGTTTGTCGGTTTACTGTTTGACGTTGCAAATGTCCGACAGTGGCTTGTTTGGCTTTGTTGTTCGTCGTTGTATTCATCTACTCAATCAAATTCGGTATTGCAATCAACAAAATCTGAATCAAACACATCTAAAGCCGTATATTTATCGCTCGTCCTTGTGCTCTTATTTGAAGTTGGGCAAACTTGGCGTCGGTTATACGAATCACTCTGTATTTCGAAAACGTCAAAATATGCACGTATTCATTTTGCACATTACATTCACGGCTTAATTTATTATACTCTGACTCCACTCCTTGCAATTTCATCTTTGATTTCCCCATATTTTGTCCAGCAAAAACCGCTTCTTTCATTGTCACTTGAAAACTTCCAGTGGTATCACATAATTGCAATAATCTTGTATATTTATGCGTCGTACGAGCAACATGTTATGCACAAATACCTGGCATCTCTGCGAACAAAATACAATATTAGTATCACACAAATGACATCTGAATACCCACTTCCAAAAGCAGGATGGTTCAAACACGTGGCATGTCCACACTATTTTTTTGAACTATTGGTTTATGTATCTATCGCGGTAGCTGGCGGCAGTATTAACAATGTGGGAATGTGGTTCGTTGTTCTTGGAGTGACCATTGAATTAGGTGCAATTGCAAATGAGACTCAAAAATGGTATTTGCAAAAATATGGAGATCAGATAGCTGAACGGTACTGGCGAATGGTGCCAGGGGTATTTTGATTTTTTTTTTTTTTTCTCCAATTTGAAAAGTTATGCAAATCAGAGAATACTTTCGTGGGGTTGTACAGCAGCAAAGTGAGTGGGTTTGGCGGGTTCGACGAGCGAGTCCGGCATGGGCTGTCGGCGCAAGTGAGTCTGCGGCAGTGCTGGGGACGCACACATTCTTTGTGAGGTAAAAACACTGCAAATTATCACAATATTTTTGATGAAGGCAATTTTTCGTTGCAGCGTGTTGCCGCTGCTCTTCTTTGTGCCGTGTCGGACTGCACATGACGAGTGGCGCCTGAACAACTTAGCCCACTCGCTCGTGTCTGTGCTTGCCCTTGGCGTCGTTTTCGCTGCACTGCTTAAAGATTTTGCAAGACTTCCTCGGCCGCATCACGTGACTCCTCATCATGTGACAAACAAATTAAGAGTAGTGACTTCAAATAGCACAAAATCAGACGAAATATCAACAGAAGCCGATGCTGACAACACCAAGCGCGAATTTGGCTTTCCTTCAACACACACATGCAATGCTGCGTCAGTGGCCGTTGTCCTTGCTCAGTACTTTCCCGCGCGTTACGTGATTGCGTATCCAGCTCTCATGGGTGCATCGCGGATTATTGTTGCGCTGCATTCGCCACTCGATGTTCTAGGCGGCGCAATTCTTGGTGTCGCTGTTTCGGCTGCGTGGCTTTATCTTGATATGTCTTTCGTACTTGCAAATACACAATCGCTATTTCCTGTTTTTGCTGCCTGCGCCGCCGTTCCACTCCTCATTATTGCCCACCCGCACCCCATACTGGCTCCTTGCCCTTGTTTTCACGATGCTATCGCGTTTATTTCAGTCTTTGCAGGCGTTCAGGTTGCTTTTTTCCTGCGCTTCAACCAGCACCTTAATTTCCCGGCTGTCTCGGATATTATTACATCCTCTTCCATTAATCCTGACGAATCACTGCTCCAATGGATGTATTTACTCATTCTACGCATTATCATTGGCGGTGCTGCCATATTCGTGTTTCGGAAAATCGCGAAATGCACTTTGGTAGAATTTTTTGCTACCCTTCTTCCTAAAAACAATGCAGGAACTAGTTCTATTGATAAAACTGGTGCATTTCATATTCCTCGCTTCACAAACAAGATGCTGGTCGATATTTGCTTGTATTTTAATATTGCTGTCATTGCAGTCTATGTTTCTCCGTTTTTGTTTGCGTTTTTAGGCATTTAGCTCCTTATTTTTTTCTTGAATTTTTTCAGCATCACATAAAATCATAATTATCGTTCAGTTTTGACTTTAATGAGTTTATACTCGAACAATCTGACAATTAAACGTGCCGATCATTTGACTGTCAAAAAATCTTATCAACAGATGAACATTTAATTCCTTTTTGAATTTTGCTGTGAATGAAATAAATTTTATTTAAAATTAATAAAGCTTGTATAACAAGTTTTATTTCTTAATCTAACAAAATGTTCTTTATTTTTTACTCTTCTGTTTCAAAAAAATTGAAATATTCTTTATTTTTATTCTTCTGCTTCTTCATAATTATTATTAATATCTTTTTTGTTTTTGATTTTATTGAAGATATGTATAGCATTTACATTCTCACATGGAGTGATACTGCTTGCTTATGCAATCTTAATTAGCGTCCATGGGATTCATATTGATTTAACCTGTTGTGATGGTAATATTCTTGTTTTTGCTTCAATGACTAGAACACTGCTTCTTGATCTTAGAAAATATTTAATGCAATTATTAAAGACTGTTGAGTATAAAAAAGTTGTGCCTCAGATCTCAATTGCCTGTTAAATAGATTAGTGATTTTGACAGGAGGTAGTAATTGCATAGCTTATTGTAGTGTTGATGGATTGTGAAGGAGAATCCCAGCTCAGTCACACTAAATAATGTTTTCTCCTTGAAGATGTGGATGGTATGTCTTCAGTTGTTCAATGATGGTATTAAATTGTAATTTGTTTTGTGCTCCTGATCTGTCAATGCCTTCTAAACTGCCATTATTGATAGAGCAAATAACTTTTTTGTAATTGGAGATTTTCCAACAAATCTCATGTAAGCATAAATAAATATAATTAGTTTTCCATCACCAGTTGCCAAAGTGTTCATCATATTGTCTTTAATTGTCCAGAGTGGTCTTGCAACAATTAATTACAGTGTTAATATGCACCAAACAGCCAGAATAAAAATGCTCACTGACCACTAAATAAATACAAGCACTGATTTTTGAGAACCACAATAAATTCAGCATAGTTTTCAATTTTAACTCTATCACTTTTGTTTTGAACTGCACCAGAACTGTTTATTGTTGTTTTGTATGTCAATTCCAGAGTTGCTGTTGCCCAGAGTGTTGTTTTCAAATCAGCTGCAGTTCCATTGAATTCAACACTTGCAAGTGTTATTGCTTTTTTGTTTTTCTGTGACTTGAAGAACTTGACAATGGTAATCAGCTTCAGAGCAAATGCAGCGGATATTTCAGCTCCAAAAATAGCACAAAATTAATTTTGTCCAAAAACAACAAAATAAAAAAGATATTTTATTTCATATTAAAATTTATTTTTACATTCCAAATTTTAGATAGAATATAATATATTATGATAATAAACTATTCATTATTCCAACTAGGCCAAGACATTCTCTTTTTCCTTTTCTTGTCGTTTTTCTCCCCAACACTGCTCACAGCACTTTCATAATAATCACCCCCACACTCATCTGCCGCAAATTTCCACTGGTTAATCAAAGCAACAAACTGTTTACAATTCCTTCAAACTCATCTCTAGTTGTTTCCAGCAAGTCAGTCAAATGCAACCCATTTCATCTCATCTGATGCTGCTGAACCTGATTCGACAACAATTGCTGTCCCTGCTGAAATCCTAACCCATTCTTCACTGCATCTGCATCAACTTCATTATCTTCATCTCCAAGCCGTCCAATAATATCCCCCTTAATTCTTTGTGCCCCCTCGCTGTTTGTTGCACTGCACTTGCCTGTATTGCTACTGCCACTATAAACAAACGCAAGTCTGTTAAACAATTCAACATGCATTTCAAGAATCTTCAACATCAATTGCGATATCAGGATCCTATGGTTGAGCCGGTGCTTGTTGTCTGAAAGCTTGTGGAATGAGTGCATATATATGGATTGGTATTGTACTGATGATATCGTGCTGTCAGGCATGTGGCAAGGCTGTTGGAAATAGTCTGTCAGGTGGGTTTTTCTTCATTCAGCTGATTATTCTGAAGCAAGTTGTGGCTGTTGTCTTCTTGCTGAAGATTTATATAAGTGAACATCTCCAATCCCAATGGACTGCTTTGATGCAGAACAGGATACTTTGTTTTCTTGTTGCAACTGGAAGTTTCAGAGCTGGTGGATTCCCTGACTGCATCAAACTGTGCAAGGTTTCCAACAAACATGTTGTGCGGTGTATGTATTATCATGCTCTTTGTAGAGTTATTTGCCAGGAAAACTGGATCTTTGATAAGCTGTTTGATTTCAATATAATTAAAACAGGAGATTGTTTTTCTAATTATTATTTGTTAATAACTCAGTGAAAAAATAATTTGCTTAAACAGACTTACTTGAGTCCAAAAAAACTTGCCAGTTTCCCGCAACCACATCAGCAGTATCTGAATCTTCTAAACCCACGCCACTGACTTTTTGCACTCATATGGTGATGGTTAGTGCTCTTCTTTTTATCAACATACTCATTATAATCATTGTATTTTACACCAGATATTCAGGATAAAACAACTGCGCTGACACCTCAAATTCTTCAAAATTTAGGGAATACACAAGGTGGAGTAACATGTTTCATCTATATCTATGCCATTTCATTACATTTTGTTTGAGATTGGGAAAAATTCAGCGGCAAAGTCTTGACTCTGCCAGCAAATTGCACTGACCATTCTGAAGCACCAAACAAAGCCTGTATTGCAGAAGTAGTCAAAGAACTCAAACGTATTCACCCACACCAGGCTGCTGAGAATTTATCTGGCAAGACTGGGCAAATACCATTCTGAATTCAACGCCTCCCCATCAGCTAAGGAGCCTCCACAGCACATCTGAATTCTAATGAGTCAGGGAACTCTTTGCAAAGAGGGCTTGAGACAGCTTTATGAAACAGCTAACATTGCTGAGGATCTGTTGGACAATGTTGACCAGTTCACGAAAAGAATCAGATTTACAATCAAGACTTTAGGTCAGGAAGCAAAACACCTGCATAATGCTATGAAAGCTAACTGTCATATTGTCTACAGATTCAAGAAGGCTTTGCAACCATTGGTTTGCACTATGGAACCGGCGCAAAGTGATTCAAATATACAACAAAGAACTGATAGTAACTGCCAAGAAGTTCGCAGATTTCTTCACAACCCTGCAGTTTCTTCTTCAGATGACAATAGAAATGCTATTGATACTGATTCTGAAAGTATTGATGAAGATCATTCTTTATGATCTTGCGATGATGGTCTGAATGAAGAGTAAATTTTTAAATAAAGCTGAAGATGGTTGAATTTCTGTTCTTTTTTTATAACCAAATACAGATACAAGTTTTAAATAAAGTTGAACATGTGTTTGAATTACTTTATTTATAACCAAACACTGATACGCTGCTTTTATATGCAACTTGAGGATCAAATAAAGTTGCAGCCAGATAACCACAATGGTGAAAGACAGGCTTCATATCAAAATTTTGATATTTAATTGCAGCAGACACTACAACTAGATGAAGATTCTTAGCATTAACTTTGCCTTCCTTATAGTCTCATTGAAGTCTTGATTTAAGCATTCCAAAAAACACTTCGATTGGATTATAGAATGGGCAGTAAGCAGGGAGAAATATTGGAACAATTCCAGCAGATCTCAGTTGAAGAATTAGTTTGGCAGATTGATGGATCCTTGCTTTGTCAAGAATCCAAACAGAATTATAGCCAGGGTATTGTTGTGTTTGCTTGTGCTTGGTCACCATGTTTAGACAGTGACAAGTGAATTTCTTCTTGTTGAATGTGTCTTCTGTTTGGTATACTTCAAGTCCTCCCATACTATTGATGAAACAAAGAAGTGAGATGCGAAAAAGTCTCAAGTACTTCCCTCTTAAATATAGGTTTTTTCCTGTTAGAGCATATCCGTGTTGTCTTAACATTTTGCGATTATCAAACAACACTTTGTCCAAGAATACAATATTGTGTGGCAACCAATCAAGTGAGTTTAACTCACATGTAAACTGCATAATTTCAGAGTCCCGTATGAACATTGCTTGGTGTTTGAGGCTTTTCCATGTAAATCCAGTTGCATGTAGAATTTGCCAAATATACAATATACTGATGGTTTTCTGGAATCATTTGCAGAACGCATCTTGGGCTTCATCCAAAAAAGACAGAGGGTGTGCGGTGAAGTATTCCACTAACCATTGCTTTTGTAATGCAGAAAACTTGCGATTGACAACTTTTTGGGGCCTTTTTGTCAACATGGCATTTGCTTCAAATTGCTTAATCCATCAGGCAATTGTTTGAGGTGATTTTCAGAAGATTGCCCCAACCCTTTCCATTGACATGCAATGGAAATAGTAGTTGTAGAGAGCATGCGCTCACGTGTTTGCACTGGCTTGCACAGATGTAACTTGAGCCCAGAGTGATTCCATCAAAAACTCAGGAAAAATTGAAGTTTATTTGGAAAAAAGACATTTTCAAGTGAAATGACAATAATAATAAAAATAGTATAAGACTTACGTTACTGTTGCCTGCCTCAGGAGAGTAAATCACAGTCTTGGTTGTTGTTGCATATTCAATTTATGATGATTTTCTTTTTCCTCAGCTTCATGCTGTTGTTCAACCTGTGATATTGCAGCCAAAAATGCACCACCATCATTCAAACCCCTGAAGAACCAGCACCAACAACATCCACTTCATGCATAATGGAAAGCATAATCAAAACAAATTGTTTATCAGAAAATCAAAAACAAAAAAACAAACACAAAACACAGGTATCTTTCAAATGAATATTGGTATTGTATTAAAAAAGAAACAGTTTTAACCAATTCTCAACTCCAGATATCCAACCAACAATTTTTGTTTCAATTTTGAAAGGGTTGTTTAGGAGCGGGGTTATGGAATGAACCCAATGTCACACCCTCCCCACCTTTCAGGTATAAGTTGTTACCACTTGTTTTCATCTTTAATATCTGACTCCATGTATTGCATATTCTTCCATTTTAGTTGAGTAGGTATTTTATTTGGGTTTCTAAAGTTTATTGTTTCAATTATATTGTTTTTGCAGTCAACAAATACTGCGGCAGCACCCAGTATTTTTTCTTCATTATTTCCGATTTCTTTCAATTAGTCTTATTTTTGACTTTGCCCTAAATTGACCAAAAGATAATTTTTTACATTTTCATGATTCAAAAGGATTTCTTACCAGTTTATACATTTTTATTTTACAATGATTTTATAAATGAGTGTGAGTTAAGTTTTTATTGTTGTTATTTAATGGGAAGTAAACATACTATTTTTGAAGCATGTGATAATGTTGTAGGTTTTTGGGTGCAGTTATGCAGTTATTGGTCTTTCAGGGTTTTTTATTGGGAGGCGCCTTTTTTTGGTTATTTGTTGTTCATTCATTCTATTATTTCCCTGAAATAGTTCAGTGACATGATCTGTGTTGAGAAGACTAAGATAGCTTTTGGTGTAAACATTGTTTCAAATTTAAATGGTTGATCCCAAAAGAACGTTCAGTCTAAATTTTTTACAAGCAAATTATCTAATGGTTTGTTTTATTGATGTTTATCATTTGCAATTTGCATTGATAACTGTGTTTATAAGGTGTGTGGCTATTTTACTAGGGATGTATTTTTAATAAGGACCTAAAATTATATACTGGAAGTTTAGGGTTTCTTATAGTGCAGTGACACCATCTAAAGACCAATGCACAGTAAGGATCCTGATTGTTTGATTTTTTGGGATAATTTTTAAATGGATGTTAATCTTTTCTTTAAGTCTATTACATCTTCTTTGATTGATGATTTCACTTTTGAATCATTTTCCATGGTTAAAATTTTCTCTTACATCATTTGAGAATTTTCTTCCATACTAACGGGTTCTAAATCTTTGGCACCATTTCCATTCAATTTCTCTAATTTTAATTTTACAATTGTTGGAAATTGTAATTTTTCTATAATAAAGTATTCAGATGTAAACAATAATTTATT
>JADGJH010000906.1:0-13263 GCA_027596945.1 Physocladia obscura
CATGGGCGCAAACCCCCCAAAATTTTCTTTATTTCCGGTTCTTTCAACAAACCGGCCAAAATTCAAAAAAAAAAAAAAAAAAAACCCCCTGTGACACAGTTTGTTGCACGAAAAAAACAAAAATAACGAGAAGAACAAAAAAGAAAATTCCGCGCACAAAATGTACTGCTTGGAAAGTCCAAAACTGATATCTTCACACCAAGAATACTCTGGTAAAATCAATGACATCTGAATCGCTCTTATCTTTTGTCAATCTTAGGCAACACGGGGCAAAGCAAAACATCTGAAAAATATTGCCATTGGCAGTGTAAATAAAGAATCCATTGGGAGAAACTCCAATATAGGAGTTTTCTGGGACGCGGTCAAATGGCACGGCCAGAATGTAAGCCATAGAATCAACGGCAAGAATAGCAAGTGATTTGGCAATACGAAAACCACTATTTGCCACCTCTTTTTTCACAAGATTCTCCTCATCGAGAATTGTGACACCGCCAGCAAAATGGTGGTGCTTTTTGAAATCTTTAAACTCTTGCGTAAGTTGCATCTCAGGCTTCCTGTTTCCAATATAAAAAGCTAGAGCAGCCAAGACAGCAGAAACCGACACTTTTTCCGATTTTGTCATGTTTGCCACATCTGCATTTTTCTCAGATGGTATAGTAATCATGTTCACCGCATCTGAATTCGTGATGAAATTTTTCTCCTCAAGGAATTGCTTAATTGCGACGCAATCCGAAGAAAACAAACAAGAATCCAACTTTACAAGATTAATAACAGGAAGTAGATTTCCATCCAATAATTCCAAGTCCTCCATAGCAGTGCTTTTGTCTCCACAAAGTTTCTTACACAAATCTTCAGCAACTGTCAAATTCTTCTTAATCTCAGCAGCGCAATAAACCTGAATCATTTCAAAAAACCGCGAAATCTCACACCGCGGCCAAATAAACTGTCTCAACAATTCTGCAGACGCGCTACCATCTTCAGTCATGCCCTGCTGCTGCAAGTTCAAATCTATATTCGAGTTATTCAACCGCGCGCCAAACGGAACCAAGCCGGCCTTACACACACACCGCAACGCTTCCAAACTCAATATATTGACATCCGCGCGCATGTAGTCAACTTGCGGCAGGTTAGTCACGTTCAATGCTTGCAGCGCGGCAAGAGCGCCAAATACATAGTCGTGCGGAAACTTGCAGTCGCGGTCGCTGCTGAGAAGAACGCGCAAACGAGGTAGGGTTCCCGCAAACTTTGGGGCAAACAAGTATACTGTGGGCATGTCTTGGAGCGATTCAGTGATTTTGTAAGTCATTGACGCAATTGAATCTGTGCTGTTAATGTTTTCGGCGAGCGATAGGACTTTTTGGATCAGTTCCATCAACTTTGTGAGGTCGTCGCATATGGATTGAGAGTGGACAATGGATGTGAGGTCTCCTTCTTCGGTGTATCCGTAGTAAATCTGCATTTTACTGACTGATTTTGTGCACTCAGCGAAATAAATTTGGTGGAATGGCGCTGCACACTTACGAAATATTTCCTGCATTGTCCAAACGCGACGATGATGATCCATATATTTGAACATTTGTCCCTGAAGTACTGGCTGGATTGTGCTTGAGACGCGTTCAAGCAAATGCACCATTGTCTGAGTGGATTGATTGTTCCAGCAATCAACAATTCCGTCAATATCGCGCACAGCTTTCGTCAACATCTTGGCAAACTCAGTCATGAGCTTGGCATCTCGTGGCTCAAGAATTATTTTGGTATACGTTGACCATTGATATACGTAGAACATTAACGAAACTTGTGCGTTTTTCATTGCCTGGTTTTCTTGGTCGACGCTTATCACATCAAGCCAGACCTAATTTTGTAAACGAAGTACTCTTTATCAAAACCCAAAACAAAACAATTTAACAAATCAAAAGCAATATATATCCAAACCGGCAAACACCCTTCATCAACAGTCGCAGCAAACAAGGCCTTCGCTTTCGCAAGAGACGATGCGAAAACTTTATATCCATCAAGCTCATATTCTTCAACTTTGGCGCCCCAAATATGTGACACTGCCGCGAATCCGTGTCCGAAATAGTTGGTCTGATAAGGTGCAGTAAGGACCCACTGCTCTTTCTGCCGCTCTGCCCGCTTGAATGAATTATGTTTTTTTTCCTCAAGCATTATCTTGGCCATTTTTTTCAGGGTGAGCTGAAACACAAGTCTGTGGAATAGAGAGAAAGGTTCAAAAACTATATAAAATAAACCGAGCTTTCAAACAAACACACACGCACACACACTCAACTGTTCGTTTTCTTTTTCTCCTTCCGGGACGTTAATTTTCAATTGTAGTCCGTCGATCTCCACAGTTACTTCTTCCGTCGACTCGTCTGAATCTGAGTCGGAAAAATTTTGCAATACCTCTTCGAGCTCGTCGGCCGGTATTCCGTCGAGCGGCGTATTTGCGTCATCTGGATCTTTTTCATCGCCCCATCTAATTGCCGACTCCTTTACAATGTCTTTGATCGATGTGAAGCATTGAAAATTCTCGTTGCCCAACAGCGTGCTTTTCTTGGTTGACATATTGGATCAGATTCGTTCGTCTTTTTTTTTTTTGGCATCCATGCGGATTTTACTCCCCAAATTGGTTGGTTGTTTGTTTTTTGTTTTTGCCAACACAGGTTATTCATTTCATAAACACATCAAACTGTGAAAAACTTGTCCAACTCTTCATTCGTCACAAAGTGAGAACCTCCAGCGCATCTGTAGCCTCCTTCGCAACGATTCCAGACATAGCCGGCTGGGCAATTGGAGATCTGCTTGAGTTTTGAATACAACGCCTTGTTTTCATCGCTTTCTCCGCTGTCGTCTCCTCCTTCTTCCTCTTCCTCTTCCTCCCCCTTTTTTTCCTCCGTTTCAGCGGACTCTTGTTTTGTGACAGTTTTCGGAGGTGGGGCAGCGACTTTTGTTTCGGAGGCTGTGGAAATTTGTGGTTCGTCGGGTCTTTTGATCGAACAAGAAGGTACTGCAACAGGAGTTTCTTCAAGATCAAACTTAAAAAAAAAAAATGGTGACGAAATTAATGCCGTGATAGAGAAAAATTTGACTCCGCATACTCAACTCGTTCAGTCATTTGTCTCAACTTTGCAAAGTCTTCAACATCATGTTCCACAAGAAGTTCTCCCTTTATCTGTCCGGCTTTGTAGAACTTGAAATACGGAAAATCATTCACTTTTTTAATTTTTGCGATATTTGTGTCGTCTGCATCCACCTAAATAACGATTTACAATAGTATTTACTACAAGTTTGTGGCATCAAAATTACCTTGGCGAATTTCAGGTTAGTGAATTTCTTTGAAAGTTTCTCAAATTCTGGCGTGGCTGCTTTGCATGACTGACACCTGTTGGTTTTGTTGTTTTTTCATCATAATTGATTTTTAGTACTGCGAACTAATTAAGTGAAACAGACGCGGCACGAACCAAACTGCATGGAAATCTGATATTTTCCCAACAAGCATTATAATAAATATTAAAATGAAAACAGGACGTCAAAAAAACTAGGCACTCACAAACTGCGAATACGAAAAAACTTCTTGTTCAGTAGGAAAACTATCAAAAAGAAAAATACATACCAACGACAAGAGTATCTTCTGAAGCAACAAGATTATCAAATTGTTCGACATCGAAAACTTCAATGATTTTTTCCTCTTCCACCAGTGGCTCTTCGACCGTTCGCTCCGGAGCTTTAACAACACTGTTCGCAACAGGGCTTTCATCACTCAGCGGATTTTGAGAATCAGCCATGGATTTACTGCATCTTTCTGTGAAGCTTTTCAATTTTTTGACGTCAGCACCGACAAGTTCTTGAATCTTTTTGCCGTTTTTGAACCACTGAAACGTCGGGTATGCATTAATGGCAGCCATTTGTTTTGTTTCTGGTACATTGTCCGCGTCGACCTATGTACACAAATAATCATTTTTTCAAATGATGGTAAAGTGAACTCATTTCTTGTGTGATTTTTTTTTTCTTGACTTACTCGTGCAAACAGCAAATTGGGATACAACTTTGCCAATTTTGCATAAATGGGTTTGATCATTTTGCTTGGACCGCACCAGTCAGCATAAAAATCTTTGAAAAGTTATTGTTAAGCTGTAGTTTAAAACTTTACTCACCGACTAAATTCGAAGGAAACGAAATTATTTTGTGACACATAAATTAGATCAACAAACATAATATATACACTTTGCTTACCAACTACGATTCCAGGAGTCAAAATGACTTTGTTGAATTCATCAATTCCAGTAATTTCTCGGACTGGTCCTTCGAAAACGCCGTCATCGTTTCCAGAGATCAAATCAACCAAACGGGGAATCGCATTGCGAACGTCCGGTTCAGTGATAGTCATTAGAGTATCCACATTATTTAGGTTTTCATCCATGGTGCGGAGATCTATTTGCTCTTTTGCAAGAGTAAACAACCGGTCGGCAAGTCCACCATTGAATTTGGCGCGAACACTTGGATCAAAGCCATAGAAAATCAAATGAGGAAGCTTTGCAATAGCTTCTGGTTCAAACTTGAATCCGCGAGATATACCAGTAACTTCAACTATTTTTGTCAATTCTTCTGGAGAATACTATTTGTTTTTTGTTTTTTTTGGTTGGTTTGTTTTTTCTCGTTAAAAGCGTATCATTTATCATGTTAAACTCACATCTTCGAAATTAAAGGTTTGATCAATCCGTCTTGATAATCCAGGGTTGACGTTCATAAAAGCTTTCATTTCATTTGGATATCTGCAATAATTTTAGGACTGATTGGCGGGAAAATAATACCTACCCTGCAAAGATGAAGACGATATCATTATTTTTCGTGGTCATTTGCGTCATCATGCTCTCCAATGCAATACGGCCATAGTCCACGCCACCTCCAACAAGGCGATAAGCCTCATCAATGAATAAAACGCCGCCCGCATAAGTTTTAAACAACTCTTGCATTTGTTTTTCTGTTTGGCCAATATATCCTCCAACCAGTTGATCACGAGTAAGCTCTGCAAATTTGTTGTTTGTAATCCCAATCTAATAAAAATAGTTAATTTGGCACAGTTTTATGCAAATACAAAAATTTGAAAATACTTTGGAAAGGGCTTTTGCAATTATTCTTGCAACAGTAGTTTTGCCTGTACCCGGATTTCCCAAAAGAACAGTATGCGGCATATGGGGCTCACCAATATGAATTCCTTGTCTTCTTCTTGCTTTGTCCACTTGTTGAGTGCGCAACCAGCTTCGAAGATCGTTTTTGAGCTTAAATCAAAAGCTTAATAAATGCTAACAACATGAATCTAACAAAACTTTATCCATTCCAATGATTTCCTTCATGAGATCGCCAATAAGATCTGCGCTTTCTTCAATCAGTGCGGGATGCAATACAGAAAGTTGGGCCTGTAATGCCTCCAAATGCGCCTGCAAAGTAATGTTTGTTTCTTCCAAACTTTCGTTTGTCATAACTTGATTCAGCACTGACGCGATGTCGTCATTATCTTCGAGGATGCTGTCGCCGTCTGCGACACTTTTTGCCAACGCAATTAGCTCCACAACGTCCTGAAAGTCTTCGCCACGCTCTTCGAGAATTTCGAGAGGCGTTTGACCAGCATTGTTCAGTGGAGTATCCCAGCGGAGGCCTGACATCAAAAGCGTGGAAGCAATTGAAGAGCATGCACAGTAAGAGAGTACTGTGTTGCCACTGTTGTCAACAGAGTGAATCGATATGTTTTGCTGCAGCAAAAATTTTCCAATCTCAGTTTTTCCTGTTGCATTTTTTTGTTCTTTTGGTGATCGAAAGTATTCCAAAAAATTACCTTTTTCCAACGCAAGCATCAATAGATTTCTTCCTTTACTGTCAGCCATTTTGTTTGGATTTTCGAGCTGGGAATAAATTGCCTTGAATTTTTCATTCTTGTTCTTGGGACTATGTGCAATAATTGCACCCACAGTTTCAATATTAACAGATTTCATTCTTTTCAAAATCGCGCGAATCGCATCATCGTTTTTGGACTCTTGGGCTAAATAGAGCGCGTCCACAAATTCTGTTTTGCCTTGATCTTTTTTGAGGCGAGGTATTTTATTAGCAATTTTAGAATCTTGATGAGACCAACCATTCAAAACGGGACATTCATCGGCAATATTTGCGCCAAGCTTCAAAAATATGTCAGCACATGTTCCGCTGTCCGTTGATCTGGATGAGGCAGCCACAAGGAGAGGCGTTTGCCCTTCAAAAAATAGCGTTGAAAGGTTGGACTTTAAATAAAAGAGAACAAAAAAGCTTAAACCTTTGGCATCTTTTTCAAAAATAAAATGCTTTGCGTCGGCGTGGTAGTGATCAATGAGAAAACGGATAGCTTGGACTTGACCAGTTCTGGCAGCAGCGTGAATCACAGATTGCTTGGTAATTGATGTGCAAATCGAAACATCCGCGTTGAGTTGATACAGTAACCGGATGATTGGAAGGAATCCGAGTTCTTTAAAAAAACAAAGTCTTGTATTTAAATTTCAACCAATTAAATTTTTCAGAATCATTTACCGACTGCAACCAAAAGAGGGGTCTTGAAACCGTGCGTGGAATCAAAGTCGCAAAATTTGTTTAAAAGAGACGGATCTGTGCGAATTGATTTCGTAACAAGCGGGCCGCTTTTCTTTATGATTGCTTCAAATAGAGTCTTGCGAATGCATTGAATTTGTTAGATCAATTTCTGAATGGCAATGCATTACTTTCGATTCCAGGCTGATTTGCGAATCGATGAGTTGGACACTTGTTGGCATTGATGTTTGTTATCAGTTTTTTGTTTTCAATCAAAAGAAAATTACAAGTTGTTTTCGAAATTCCTTGGCTATTGTCGTGCGGACTTGAATATTGTCGTGCGGACTTAACAGCAAATTGAAAAAGTAAGTAATATTTGGTTATTTATTTCTTTGTAGGAATGGACACTTCAAACATCCCAAATCAAGACCTAGAAACCAAAGACAACCGGCTGATTTGTGAATCGATGAGTTGGACACTTGTTGGTATTGATGTTCGCTATCAGTTTTTTGTGTTCAACATCACCAAAAGAAAATTACAAGTTGTTTTCGAATTCCTTGGCTATTGTTGTGCGGACTTGAATATTGCTGTCGTGCGGACTTAACAGCAAATTGAAAAAGTAAGTTTGAACAATATTTGGTAATTTATTTCTTTGTAGAAATGGACACTCCAAACATCCCAAATCAGGACCCAGAAACCAAAGACAAAAGTATTGATATCGCTGTTGTCGCCCCAATCGATCCAAAGCTTTCCGTTCATTCAATCAACCCAACTGATCACGAAGTAGCCGATTCAGCAGAATCCACGCAAGCGATTCTTGTCGTCTCGAATGCTATGTCGAATGCTGCTCCCGCCGCCGAATCTACGGATCTAAAACAGCCGGTGCCAAATGTCGATCAAATCGGTGAGTTCTTTGCAAATCAACGCAGTCAAAACTAAATATTTGCTTCAAATCAAAGTTTCCAAACATCAGCATGAGCTCAAACAGACACATTCCAAAACAGAATTCACCTGCTCAATTTGTTCAACTGAGAACCTGAGTGGGGCGCGCTTTCAATGCGAAGATCTCGTATGTGAAGTGAAGGCATACGTTGAATGTGGGAATTGCAATTTGAAGACAAACTCAGCCGTAATGAACTTGCATCTGTTATTGCGCTGCCCGGAAAACAAATTGGAGCATTCATGTGACTTTTGTGGCGAAAAAAAAATAATTTACACATGTGTCCTTTGCAAGTATGTTGATATGATTATACCTCATTTTTGTAAGTTCAATAAACTTTCACGAACAGCTACGATGAATGCACTGGCTGCCACGAAAAAATGTCTGCCGCTTTCATAGACCTGGGTGCCATCGAAGTAGCCGTGAATGAAAACAACCTGCCAGTTCTGACTTCGCTTCTCAAGCAAGTCCCATCAAAAACGTTTGCAAAGTTGATAAAGGCTGGCGATAAAGTTTTGCTGCCTTCTTCTAAAAAGACGCTGTTAGTTTTCGCAAAAGAATTGGCTGAACTTGAGAATCCTGAAATCACCGAAATCGTATCTGCTTTAGAAACCATTATATACTGTCAACACGAACACCCATTGAAAAATCAACACCTGCGAGGCTCATACAGATGTAACATTTGTGCATCTGACAAATACGGGCCATTTTATTCATGCGAAGGTGATTGCGACTACAGAGAATGCGCAAATTGCCATTTCAAAACAAAATCTGAAGCTGCAAATGAACATGGCTTGGTTTTGTTGGATTCGCCTCAATCAATTTCATGCGACTGCGGCTGTGGCAAAAGCACGACCAAATATCACTGTCAAGAGTGTAATTTTGACCAATGTAGCGACTGCTTCACCAAATATTGTAAAGATGCCTTGATACTTTCTGCTGAACAATTTGAACGTTATATTGTATCCGGAAATGTTGCAGAGCTGCAACAGCTTGTAAAAATTTTAGGAGAAGAAAGCTCAATTAATTTGGAGATAACTTTGCCTCACAGTGGAAAGAAACCATTGGAGCTGGCTTTAATTTCTGAAAAATCTAATGAAATTGCCAAAATTTTAGCAAATGGATTTGCGAAAAAAAAATCAGAAGACTTTTATTTATACCATGAAATTGTCAGACATGGTATTTGAATTTTTTTTCTCTTCTCGTTTCACTTAATTTTTGTATTTATGCCAGAAAATCTCTATCTTTTGAAATACGCGCTGGAAAACAAACTTGGTGATGTTGATGCAAAAACAAGTATGGGATGGACTGCGCTGCATATTGCGGCAGAAAAAGGACTTGTCGAGTTCTTGCAGCTTTTCCTTGACAACGGTGCTGATATCAATATGCACGGAAATGAACGAACTGCATTGCACAGAGCCGCGGAGTTTGGTGAGGCAATATCTCTTAGTTTTCCTTGTTTTCTATTTTGTTTTCCTCTGAATTATGATTTCATGAAGGTCAATTGGAAGCTTTAAAATATCTCATTTTTGCTGGCGCAGATGTGAACTCAGTTGGGCGAAGAAAAGAAACACCAATATTTTCTGGTAGTTAGACTAAGTAAATATTTGCTCACGTAATTGACTCTTTGTTTCAGCCATCAGTGAAAGTGCTCCTGACTGCGTCAATCATTTAATTTTGAATGGTGCTGATATAACCGTTACTGCCCACGAAGGTAGCGGGGTGATGCATTATTGCCATGATGCAGAAACTGCCTACATTTTATTGTTGAATGGAGCGACAGTAAATTCACCAATTGACGAGAACGGAAATTCTCCAAAAAGTCATTTGAAAAATGAGGGCCGAGAAAAAGTTTTGGAAACAATTGCACTGTTTCAAAAACAACGGGTATATTTTCTCTAATTTTTATTTAGCTTGCTCAAAAAAAATTTTTTAAATTTTTCGACGTCGTGACTACAGCAAGCTTGGAAAAAAGAAAGAGAAAGTCCTTCAGCAGAAAGACAAGAGACGGTCGCGATCGACATGGTTTTGAAAGCCAAGAACGATGAACTCAAACGTCGTGTCGCCGCACTGCAGACCCAGCTTGCTGCTGCGAAAATTAAATCGCCGGATGCATTGCCTGACATTGTTCAAACGCTTTTCGGAAATATCGTCGGTCTTCCAAAGGTGACAAAACAAATAAAAGAAAAGATAAATAAGAATGAAAATGCATAGCTCAAGCAAGAAATTGGCCGCTGGTTCAGAGTTCAGCAAATTGAGCAAGCGAGACGGAAAATGGGGCTTGATACCACTGCAATTCATTTGCCGCATATGGTTTTGGCGGGCAACCCAGGTTTGCAGCAGATTCTTGTTTTTTTGTTGGTTTATGTGTTTCTTGCTTACTTTTTTTGGTTAAAAGGCACGGGGAAAACAACTGTTGCAAGGCTCCTTGGACAAGCGATGAAAATGGTAAACAAAGAAAAAAATATATCTTATAATTTTTTTCGACAAAAAATAAAACGAAAACTAGATTGGCGTTTCCACTGGTTTATGCGCGGAAGTATCACGTGATGACCTCGTTGGAGCAGCAGTTGGAGAGACGGAAAAGAAAATGAAAGAACTCTTCAAAAAATACCAAGGCGGTGTCATTTTCATTGACGAAGCCTATCGTCTGACTGAAAGCGGAGCAGATTATGGAAAAGTTGCGTTTGAGGCAATTTTAACTCGAATGACTGAAGCCGACAATCGAACCATTTTCATGTTTGCCGGATACACCGATCAAATGGCTAAATTTTTGGACAGCAATCCTGGAATGCGCAGAAGAGTTGAAAAGCAATTTATTTTCGACGATGTAAGTGTTTTGGGTAATTTAATTTAATATTTACACAAATTTTATTTAATTTCATAAAATGTTTTTTTTTTACAGTACACTGTTGATGAGCTTGCTGAGATTTTCATTGCAAGCGCGAAATCCCGTGACTACGTTATTGACACTGAAGTTACTCCACGGTTACCTCTCATTTTTGAAGAGAGTTTCACAACGCGTCAACGCAGCATGATGAATGGTGGCCTTGCAGTGAATTTGTTCAATGCGGCAAAACAAGCATTGGATTCGAGATTGGAGCCGGACGTAGATGATATTGAAAATATGATTGTCACGATTCAGCTTGTGGATGTGGAAGCTGGTGCGGAGAGTTTGAGAAGCTTTAACGCTCAATGATTATTGTGTGTGTGTCTGTATGCTACAGCGTGTCAAGGGTGTGAAGAATAGGTTCAAAAAATTAAAAATAAAAATGGTGGATTGAAGTGAATTATTCCCTGAAAAACCCCCCAGCAAACAAATATTTATGATAATAAATAAATGCGAATGTGCACCATCAGAATAAAAGTGATCATGAGAATGCCCAGCAGCACCGCCGCTGCCGCAACCAGCACTGCTCTCTTTTCCTTTCCAAGTCTTTTTCCGCACCTGTATTATCAGGTTGTTTTTCATACGCTTTTAGTGCTGCAGTTTCAACTGCATCGTCCATCGATCTTTTTAATTTGGTGACCTTATACTTCAGCAATGCCAGTCAGAAATTGAAAACAACAAAAGAAAAGTAAAGCAAAAGCATCTTCCATAACAAGCATTGTTTCTGTTGCAATAGGTGCACTATTCATTGCATTTAGTCCTTGGAGTTATGATTTATTAAAACTTATTTAGAAACACTTTGTGAACTTTTTGTGTTTCAGTAAAACTGTCTTTTATTTGATACAGCAATAAAGTAATAATAATTCCGTTTGAAAATCAACATTCCTTTGTGTGTTTCAGTAAAACTGTAAAACATCACAAAAATGATTTCCTTTGTTTAAATACCCATTTTTCCTTGAAACATTTTGAAACAATTTTTAACTTGTCACATTAATTTTCCCCTATCTTTCTGCATTGAATCTTTTGCTGTTTCATCTTATTCAATGAATTCTTATCAATTTCTTTAAATATACTTTCTTGTGAGACTAAATTGAAAAACAGTTAATATCAGTCCAGTGTGCTTATTTTTATTCCCATTTGTCATTGTCCATACTGAGGCATATAAAACATCTTAGTATCAAAAAGCAAGTAATTTGAAGATTATATTGTTATAAATGCACCTCCTACTTGAAAATTGCATTTGAAAAAAAAAATGTAAAATAACTAAACCAGTACGTGCCTTCATTAGCATTGTGTTTGTCAAAGTATGAAGGGTATTGTTGTAATTTACAATCAACTTTGGTAAAATGCCAACCCAAATCTGCTGTCCAATATGCATTTGATATTTGTAAAGCATTTGCTTTATTGTGCCCCAACTTTGTCCAATTACCCCATTTGTCCAAGATGAGCCTGATTCAGAAAAAACTTATTTGATGTTTGTTGAGTTTCAGTTTGATAATGCTTTCAAATATCTTTTTATTCATGCTTCTATTTAAACAAAGAGTAATAAACATGTTTTAACCATTTTATTGCACAGTTTTGTTCTCTGGAATTCCAACGTGACAGTTTTTCTTTCATTTTCCATTATTTTCTAAAAGAAAATTTTCATTCAGGAAAAGTTGCCTTGGGCCCATCTTCTGAGAAACAACAATCAAAGGCTGTGTTGGCTCAAAAAACACACTTCAGCACTGCTTTTAGCTTGTTGATATCCAACTTCAGTTGTTGGTTATGTGAGTTAATAAAGAATGTTTCAAATGTTTATTAGATCTTGAGAAACAAAGTTTCCCATAGGGCATGGGATGCCCTACCATTCCAACTCACTTCAAAGTAATATTTAGAAGACTAATATCCATAAAGATGTTACCTCTGTCAACTACACAAGCTGTACTCTTATGTTGACAGATTGCTGACTTATTTGAAATGGGGTTCATTCAAACAAAAGCAGTGCTTGTTGTATCCTGTGTACTTAAAAGCCTTTATATGCCTTCCAGGTGTAAGATGGCCACTCTAAGAGTTATTATGGAGAAAATAAATACTGAGAACAGTAAACCAGATGAAAAAGAATGGATTGATCCCAGATCCTTTGCCTTGACCATTGGCCTACCAAAACTGGTATGATTTTTTCATTTACTATCAAGAAATTTCACACATGCATTGAATTCTACAATAACTTTAGTGAATGAATCAATATTGCTGTCATGTGTACTGATTGGTTGAAAAAATCCCTCAAACAGTAAAACACTAAAGGCAGATATGGGCTTATGTTGCTGAGAATTCCTTTTTATGCTCTCACTTCTAAAAAAACACTCCCAGCACCTAAAAAAGTTTCAATATACCATTCACTGAAAAACAGTATTGATTTGATGAATCCTTTTTGATACAACTTTCCACCAGTCCATGGGTAGAATGCATGAAGTTTATGACAAATTGTTTTTAGTTTCCTGGGAATACCTTTCTTAATATAGCCAATTACGTTGTATGGTCTTTTGTTTGTCTTGAAATCAACCATTTCCATTTTGTCCTTCATAGCCAGTAAATAAATGACTTGATTTTTTCAATATACTCCAAAGTTTTTGATGCTATAAATCTGAGACACATTTAAAGTCATGTGTTTTGCATTGTCTAGCAATATTACAATCAAAATGATACCGGAACAGAAGCAAATTGCCCTATTCAGGAAACACACTTCCATTGCTTTGTGCTTGAAATATTTACATTCAACTATACCATATCCACGGTTTAGGTATAATTTTAGGAGATTTTATAACAATATAGACAATTGATCACACGAGTATTATAGTAAAATGGTAAATTTTTATACTGTTATTTTTTATTTCACATT
>JADGJH010000907.1:1938-13248 GCA_027596945.1 Physocladia obscura
TTTTTTTTTTTTTTTTTTTTTGTTTTGAAACTCAATTGTTGATGTTTGATTTCATGTTTTCTATGTTATAGATGAAAAAATTGGCTTCATGTTTGAATCACAATTCCGAGCTTTGTTTGAGGGTCTGTTTCAAAAAGGACAATCTGATGATTTGAAGTTTAAAACCAAGGTTATGACTACCATCGCCATCAATATATTACTGACATTGACATTCGATTGTAAAAAATCAGCTCTTGCTGGGTAAGCGTAGAAAACATTAAATTAGAAAACTCTAGTAAATTTCCTACATTCGCAGATTACAGCGATTGGTTTCCTCCGAAATGGCAGCACAATTATTTGATGTTTCAACTGATGGAGATATTCTTGCATCGTTTTGCGAGCTTGTTTTGAAGCTCGTTCAGAGTTAGTTGTGACATGCAATCTCCTGTCGAAATATATGAATATTTTTATTTTGACTAGATGAAACTTGCTTTTCGGAAATATTTCTTCATCCACCGGGAAATTTATTTGACCAATTATGCAAATACATAAATAATCTAGCAGCATATATCAATAATGTAGCGTCGAATCCAAAAATGGCTAGTAATTTTGTTTTTTATTCTTCATTTTTTTAATTTTTTTGTTTCTGACAGTGAAGTGATACAGGCACGCGCTCTTCAAGCTTCAACAAATTTAGTCGAATTTATATCCACAAATTACTGTTCTGAATTAGAGAAAACAAGAACATTTGGCCAGGTGAATTTATTAGTTTGATTAACATTATTTCATTTTAAGTTAATTTTTTAGGCCATTCAACGGTTCTTGAGTGCAACCTATCATCAGGCAGATGCTTTGACAACACGCTCCTTGGGGCCAATTTCACAGTTTGTTTTTAGCCTTATATTTTATAATATATATAATTATTTTTTAACTTATTTTGTAGGGTTTATCAAATGCTTCGGATCACAATTTTGCTTTTATATGGAGCCAATCCTCATTACCCTGAAACAACAGTCGAATACTTATTTGTGGCACAAATATCCAGAGCCAAAAACATTCCAGAGCTTTCAGCTCTATCTGAAGATTTGCTTTACTTTTTTTGCCATCAACAAGAATAAAGCAACAAAAATGTACCTGCATAAAAATTACCGGTTATTCACATATAAATTTTGTCAATGACGTTTAAGTCAATTATTATGCATCTCCAGTTGTGGTTCATCTTGCTTCAAAAGTGAACTGCGCATTTTTTTGTTTCTTTCATAGAGGCCAATTTATCTCCGGCAACTTTCAAAATCTTGTATATGTTTGATCCAATGTTACCAACTTGTTCTCCACTAATTTTTCATGAATACTGTTGGCAACGTACAGACTCCAAGTTTTTGGACCGCAAAAAATTCCTTAACTGTGCGAATGGGGACTTTGTGTCAGATTCGAAGAAGGATGTTTCGATCATTACAGTACCGTTGGTAACAAAATTTGCAGTAAAAAGAGCATGCTTTTGATATTCCAGTTGAAATTGGGGGTGGAGCTTGTTTTTTTTTTTGGTTCAGCCAAGCATAGTCACGTGACGTAAGTGCGCAGACTACTGGACCACATGAGAATAAAACGGGAACATAAAAAAAAATATCAAAAAATTAAAATAAAAAAATGCTTGCATCAACAGTTGAACCAACAATCATCAAGGAAATCGAAGTTGTCAGCAATGGTGCTTCAATCAATGGCGAAGCTGAGCAAAATAAGTTGATAGGCAGTTCTGTCGCGTCCGATGCCAAGTCAAACACTGCAACTGAGTCAGCGACGAAAGTTGCTAATGACAATGAAAATGATGAAGATCAAGAGGAAGATGGAGAGGACTTGATCGAAGAAAACGGACACAAACCAGTCTTTGAGGTTGTGCGCCGCAAGGATGGAGAATCGGAAATAGTCGAGTTGCGAATTCACGATGCGAGCATGGTTCAAATCATTCAAGGGCAAGGGGTTAAATCGGAGACTTTATATTCAGATCCACCAATAGTTTGTTTTATTTTGGATTTGTTAATTTTTTGGTAAACGCAGTAAATCTAACTGGTAACAATCAACACAGGTTCGATCTGAGGATCTTTTCACAATTTTGCCGCAACTTCGAAAACTCATCATCCACGAACTTCCTCTCGGTGAAAATGAGAATGTTTTTTGCGATGACAAACACAAAGGAAAACGTGGGTTGGTCAAGTTGGTACACTTTTTGGAGACGGAACACAAAGCTAGTAGCAAAATTATCAACAAAATGATCAAGGAGGTCTGTGATTATTCAAAGTTGCATGTTGTATACGGCTATTAACTCAAATCTGGCTTTAGGGAAAAATTTCTTTCAAGTATCTTTGGTTTTTATTCAGCGTTGGCAGTTACGGTTTTGCAGAGCAGCAAGGAGTCGTTAAAGGTTTTGTCGTTGACAAAGTCAGTTACCAGCATACATACTTTAGCACTTTTTTTGTAGTTTCTGGAAAATCCATTGATTGTGATGGAACTCACTTCAAGTTTGACATTCAAAATTATTACATCAACAGTTTTGACGATGTTGCGTTAATCAACTCGTTGACTGTGCAACCCCTTGAACCAGATTCTGAAGTTCACCAAATGCTTACGAAACGTGGAGAACAGTTTGAAAAACATGCGTTGGGAAATAGCTACATTCAATATTCGGGGAAAATGTTTCGTGAAGGCTGGTTCGGTCCAGTTTATTTTAAAGCCGAAGGCCGCGTCATGATTGACGTTCTGAGTTTTGCTCAAATGAATTCAAACTATTCAATGGGTGTTGCTTCCACCAAATCCTCGATTCGCAACCGATACCACAACGACCTGGCTGCCGATTTCCAAAAAATGACGAAAGTCCCAGCCAACTTCCACTTTATCTGCTCTCCAACTCTTTACGGGTTCAGTTTCGTGGCAAAAAAATGGGGACAACTATTTGTGTCTGACGTGTCTGCAATCAAGTTTGACGACCACGCGTTT
Source organism: Physocladia obscura (assembly GCA_027596945.1). Taxonomy (NCBI): domain Eukaryota; kingdom Fungi; phylum Chytridiomycota; class Chytridiomycetes; order Chytridiales; family Chytriomycetaceae; genus Physocladia; species Physocladia obscura. The sequence goes on from JADGJH010000907.1 coordinate 4,909, forward strand.
GAGCGCCTTGTTCTTGAACCTGAACGCAAATCGTTGATTCTCAATTTAGTCAACTCTGGGCCAGCATGTAATTTGGATCTGATTAATGGTAAAGGAGGGGGCATGATATTTCTTCTTCACGGAACTCCAGGTGTGGGAAAAACTTTGACGGGGGAGAGTGTCGCCGAACACCTTCATCGCCCGCTTTATTCAGTTTCGGCAGGTGAACTCGGAACTGACGTTGTATCTCTTGAGAAAAAGTTATCCGAAATTCTGGAAGTCGCGTCGGTTTGGCATGCTGTGATTCTCATTGATGAGGCCGATATTTTCTTGGAAGGTCGCTCCGAAAACGATATTCACCGTAACGCGCTTGTTGGCATTTTCCTCCGCCTGCTCGAATACCACCAAGGAATCCTGTTCTTAACAACAAACCGCGTGCAATGTTTTGACCAGGCGTTTAAGTCCAGAATCACTCTGGCGCTCAAGTATGACAATTTGGACGTGCATGCGCGGGCACAAATTTGGAAGACGTTCTTGGATCGTTCGGAGGGTGCTGGAAACTGGAATCTGGATGTTGAGGAGTTGAGTGAGGCTGGTTTGAACGGACGTGAGATCAAGAATGTTGTGAGGCTTTCGAAAGCCATGGCGGGAAATAATGTCGACCCAATAACAATGGCCAACGTTCGAAAGGTGTTGACAATGATGAAAAACTTTGATGAAGAGGTTTATGTTGAAACTGAGGGACAGCACAAACGTCCAAAGAAAATTTGATTTCTAATAACGTGATGAGACTCTTATTTTTTCAAAATTCTGTTTGGATCGCTGCAATAATAAAGGCACCAACATTTATTACATTGTTAAATTGAATTTCTTATCCACAAAATAAATTAACAGTCTTGTGTTTTCTGTTGTGAGGTGACTTATCTGTTTCTGTCAAAAAATTTAATTTCTCTCCCAAAATTTTCTCTTATCCCGGTTTTCAAATTTTGATGGTTATTCAAACAAAAAACTGGCATTTTACACCATAGAAGAATAAACATTGATTGGACAACTTTCAAGCTGCATATTTCTATTTTGTGAATATATTTCTTTGATTATAACAAAGAAGTCTTTTCAAAAAATTATTTTTTTTTGGTGTCAAAGTCTGCAGTTCAAATATACACATTTCCAACAAAGCACACACCGATCTTTGCATGTTTTGTAAACCTTAAATTGCTTGCATCTTCGGCAAATAAATCAAGTTTGATTGGATGTCCAAGTTCTTGTGTATAGTGAGGGATTGTTTGTTATTTTGTAGTGGTATCATTGAAGTATGTTCGTTTTCTTTCTTTTATTAATATTTTGAGAGCCCCAATTTGCTTCCAGGAAAATTACTTGGAAATTATTATCCTTTGTTTGCCAGAAACAGCATGGCGAAAATGAAGAGACAGCTTATCAGCATAACCAACATATCCCGAAAATTTTGTCCCATTACAAAACTGTTTCCAAAATAGAAGCAAGGCTCAGCGCTACCATGAATATCAATAGTGTGTGTTGCTACATTCGCATGGAAACCAAGAGTCTCTTTTTCTTTTGAAGCAGTTTTTCTCGCCACCACAAGTCTTGCAGGGCTATACGAAGCCGGAAAATTCCCCGAAGGTGTCTTCCCCAAAATCATTTCGGCAACAGCTTTCCCCGACAAAAAAGCACGCGTCATTCCATGACCACAGAACCCCGCAATAATAAACTCTCCACCTCCATAATAATCTCCAACACCGCACAGACTTCCCACGAGCGGAATTCTGTCGTCTGTAAATCCCATGATTCCGGCCCATTCGCGGTCGATGGTAAACGTATTATCGTTGTCAAATCCATCGAATTTCGTCGGAAAGTATTCGCGCAGTCCTTTCGAGACGACGGGATGCAGTTCGTCGTCGCGGTCGCATCCGTAGTCATCATTTTCGGCAAGATGGCGCATTCCGCCGAGCACGATGCGGCCGTCTCCACGGCCGCTCATGTATTCTTTGCCATTGTTTAGAACCAGCGCAAACAAGCCGCGGCGCCAATTGTCGTTGGTTGTTGGGGTTGTGCAAACGACTTGATTTCGGACGGGCGTGATGGGTATATTCGGCAACAGCGCTGCCGTCCATGCGTTTGTAGCGTACACAATCTTGTTACATTTAAAAGTCCCAAGAGAGGTGTGTAAGGTGAATTTAAACGAATCCTTTTCACTTTTAGAGTCTTCTTGTTGTCTGTCGACGCGTAACACGTGGCAGTGTGGGTAGAAATGGGTGTTATCGTTCGACAAGACAGTTTGTGCGATGGCCAGGACGAGACGCGCTGGGTCGACGCGGTATTCTTGGAAATTGGTTGCTCCAGCTTCGATAGCCGGATCGTCAATGTGTAAGCCAGTCACGGCATTGATATTATTGCGGGAGAGGAAGCCGGAAACAGGCGGAACGCGGTGGTGGTTACGCCAGTCGCGGCAATCGCGCATAGCTTCGGATTTGGCGGCAACGGAATACAATCCGCCAAACGCGCCGCACGGGAATTCGACGAGGCCAGGATCTATAATTGAAGAATTTCTAGACGCAACGAAATGTTTGAGGGCTGCGAGGTTGTCGCGTTCAAAGTCGAGGAGGCGCGTTGCTTCGCGTTCTCCAAACTGCGCACAGAGTGCAGCAAAAGGGGCGGGCGCACCGGGCCGCACGAGTCCCCCGTTGCGTCCTGTCGCGCCACCAGCAACTGAGCGTGCGTCGAGAACGGCAACAGTAGTTGTGTTGTTGCTGAGTTGCGAAAAGTGCAGCGCTGTTGAGAAGCCCGAGATGCCGCCACCCACCACCACAACATCGTATTCACGGCGCCCTTCTGGTGGATGTGGCAGTGTATCTTGCGGGAGACTCTGCAGCCAATGCGACACGAGTGGGTGTTTGGCAAGTGTCGGTCGTTTCATCGGATTTAAGCAATTTTTGAAAAATTAACTCTGTTTGTTGAGCAATAGACTTTGATCACTCTGATTCAGAGGAAGGCCAATTCATTATCTAGTAGAGAAGAAAGTGAAACTGTGAGATGTGATGATTGTTTTTTTTTTTGTTGCCTCCTGAAAAACTGTTTATTTCTTAATGATATCTCACAACGTTAATTAACTATTAATGCTCTATTTGTGGGTCAAATACACGTGTAAACTCATACCCACATTTTTTGAAAATTTGTCTGAAGTCAAAATCTGAGAATTCAAACTAAAGATCCAATAACAGTGAGTACAAGGTTTTTTGCTGTCACAGACCCTTCTTTATAATTACACTACAGTTTTTTCATCTCTAACACACCATTGCAGTTGATTAACAGGAGCAGTGAAACCTGCTCTCAAATAGGATTCAGCAAAATTGTTTTTGCAGTAGTAATGGATGACAAATCCGACAACAAAATCGTGAATCAGCCGATTTACAGGATGGAAAGAAAAGATGGCGGACGACGACTACACGCCGGCGAACGCAACTGCGCTGCACGCTGTGCGGCGGCTGAAGGAGCGGGCGGCGTATGACGCGGCGTCGGTGCACGCGGTGCTGGACGCGGGGCTCGTGGCGCACGTGGGGTTCACGGTTGCGGGGTCGGTGGAGGGCAGCGAGTACCGCGAGGAGTGGCCGACGGTGATGCCGATGGCGTACGGGCGCGTGGCCGGCACGGTGTATCTGCACGGCTACGTGTCGGGGCGGCTGGTCAAGGCGCTGAGTGCCGCCGACGTCAAGGCCGCCGTGACGGTCACGCGCGTCGACGGGCTCGTGCTCGCCTCGTCGCCCTTCAACCACTCAATGAACTACCGCTCCGTGTGCGTCTTCGGCTTTCCGCAGCTCGTCGTCGACAAGGACGAGAAGGAGGCGGCCCTGCGCGCAATCACAAACCACGCCTTCAAGCCCTTCGCCGCAGACCGCTGGAACGACACCCGCCCCTCCCTGCCCGCCGAGCTGCAGACCACCGCCGTCCTCAGACTCGTCATCGAGGCCGCAAGTGTAAAGACCCGCTCCGGTCAGGTCCACGAAAACGTTGAAAACACCGAACCTTACTTTTCTGGCGTGCTGCCCATTTCCTCCGTCTTTGGCACTGCAGAACCATCTCCACACAACCGTGCCCCTGTTCCTGATTACATCAAAAAGATGGAGAATAGCACCATTTCTTGATTGTTTTTTATCATCATAAATGTAACGTGAAATAAATCACATGATAGCTGAAACTAGTTATGATGGAGTATGGTAACAAGACTGCAAGACAGACTGGCAACAGCAATGGCAACAACAATGGCAAATATGACAAAGCAGAAATCAAGCCAGGAATCATAATGCAGGAAGTCAGCAGTTCCAGGGTGCGGAATATTTTCAATTGAAATCTAAATCAAAAAGAGACCTGATTTAATTTGAGTAATATTGGCACAAGCAAAAAATATGGTTTGATGCTGCTGTTGTTTTTAATTGGAGTAACAAAGTGCCCAAACTCAGAATATTTGCAATATCCCTTGCTTGCAGCAATAGTTTTACTATGTTCAAGAATTTGTACTAAAAATTCATGTGCCATCACAATGTTTGGGATTGGAACCACAAGACCTTGATGGCAAAACAAAAACAATTTTTGATGCCACTTGGTATCAAAGACTGGCATGCTTGAATTTGTGACTGAAGTCAGATCTATTGATGGGATATTGTTCTCAATTCCAGCAAATGCATTTGATTCCCAGTTTTCTTAGCAATGTTTAAAATCAATCTATTTTGGATTACTGAAAAGAAATATTTGATGGAAAAAACTTACCGCATTAAGCCTGCAGCCAATTCCACAACAATATTGTCCCATTTTGACCATATTTTCTTGTTTATTGCTCCACATTCATTTGTACATAAACATCAACAAATAAATCCTTTTCAGTGATGGATTGGCATTAGCCAAAATGGTTATTACAATGTCAATGCTATTTGGTTGATCTTTTTCCTGCTGCCTTCAATTCAATCAGAGAAGAAGCAATGACAAACCAGGTTGTGTGTTTCATATTTTGTGGCAAATCAAACTGAACATTTTTTAACCCATGATTTCCAAAAGGAAAAAAAAAAAAGGATCAATTTTCTAAGTTTAATAACTGATCATCTGGATCAGCTGAGCCATTGTTTTTTTTTATATATTTTATTTGTAGCCATTCTAAAAAGCACACTATTTGTTTTCATTCATAACTCAAGAAAACTCAATTTTCATTTTAAAAAATGAGCATGGATGTGAAGAGATTATGCATCTAATAATATTGGTAGAATGTAATGAAATACAAAGTCAATTGATTTATTAAAGTTGAAGTGTGTTTCCTGGTTTTGACAAATCACAAAGTGAGTTGCAACTGTCATGATTTTTGGAAATTAAATCAAAGAAGTTGGCTAAAAAGTGGAGCATTTATGTACAAAATGCACTAAATATAGTATATACCAATTCCACCAATTGTTTGTGACTATGATGGATCAGGTGTCTCAGATTAGTATCAAGTAACTCTAGTCAAATTTAATTGTTAAAAAATCCTTGAATGCAAAAATTGCAAACAGTCCTCCCAATACCAAACTTTTATTGTATTAATACAAAGCTTCTGCTTAATGATGGAAAGGCAAATCCACTGTTTTGTTTCTTTCTGTTTTAAGCAAATTGAGCAATTTCTTTTCAATAAAGTGAGAATTCATCTTTTAATATAGTTTGAATCTTTTTGTATTTGCTCTTGGTGTGTGACTGATGAGTGGTGGATCAATAAGAAAACATGAAAATTTCAAAATTGCTGTGAGCCCATTGAAAAAACCTGTGATCACCTATACTATAGAGTTTTGCTGCAACAAATTATCAATTACAATGTTTTGGCATCTTTTGTTGATAATGATTCAACATTGGTTCTCAGACTCTCCAACAAATTCAATGTCAAATTGGATCAATCAAAAATATTTCAAGTCAAGTTTCAAAACATCTAGAATCAATGTTAATTGTTAAAGTTGTGAAATTGAAATCAACTTGCCAGTTTGAATGTCATATTTTTCTTGGTGTTTGAATTATTCCCAGCACAATGACTTATAGAAATGAAATCCAAAAGTTGGTTTTACAATGAGGTGAATGGATTGCTGAAAAAGAGATGATTTAATATGAATACCATGGTGAGAAGTGAAGGTGTTGTTTCTTTTTCTTTAAATACAGGTTGCATTTTTGTTTTTCAAGAATATCCTGCTTTGGAAGGTACTGTTTTGGCTTATTGAATGAAAAGCTTTTTTTTTTTTGTTCTTTTAGGGAATCAGAATCAGTTTGAAGAAGAAATTTTATTGTTCAGAATAACACAACCAGACATAATTTATTCAGCAGTTGGAAACCAACAATTTCAAGCAAAATCCATTTTAACAGATTGTATTAAGATTAAATACAGGAAGTTGCACAAATATTGTTCTTCTTTAAAAACTTAAATTTTATTCAACAATTCAATCGCTTTATTTTCTTTATTTTTTTTTAATCATGAAATAAGAATAAAAAACTATGAATAAAATCCCATTGTTTTACAACAGCATTCTGTCCAATTCTAACTCGTGCTGTTCAGAAACCATAAAAACTAAAACTTTACAGACACATTGATCAACCTTTACTGCAATTCCTGTCTTGATATCATGATACTGGGTTGAATTGACAGGCTCTGAAAAGGTGATAGTATATGTGAACTCTTCAGATCTGTTTTCATAGCTGAAGTATTGTACAATTGCTACAGTATTTGATCAGTACTGGACACCAGTTTGAGGCTTGTCCATAAAGTGTGCCAGGTCTATGTACGTTGGCTTCAAATTGTAGATGAACTGATTGCCATTGGCAGTAAAATGGTGATTCATCTGTTGATCTGTAAAAATGTACAAAATAACTTAGATATACAGAAAGCCAGTATTGGGATCTTCAAAGCACATCATTTTGTGTAGGCAAATATTTGAAGATAGTGGCATTAATTGAATAGCTGCTTTGAGTAAAGAGTGATATTAGAATGGCCAAAGGAGAAGCAGCACACTGGGAGAATCCAAAGTGATCCAACATCACCATCATCATTGAAGCAGAGTAGAAATGGAAGACAGGAACAGGTGTAAGGTTCTTGTAAGTTGTAGAAGACTTGCATTAATATTCTTCATAGCTGTAATGGCTTGAATCAACTTATTCAATACTAGATATCTCAAAACTAAATGACAAGAGTTCAAGATGCAAGTATGAGTTGAAGTTGAAGTAGAAGTTTAATACTTAATGAAGACTTTCTTAAAAGAAGAAAAGTGTTGGGGTTTAAATAGTTTTTGGAAAGAATAACAGACACTTCAAAAAAAAAATGGTTTGAAAGCGGTTGGAAAGTGGTTAGAAATTGGTTAGAAATCACTTGAATTATTGAGTTGTTGAAAGTAATAGAAAGCTTGAGAAAATTCTGGAAAATTCTTTGAGAAAATTAGATTGAATTTCTAATTTACATCAATCATTATCAAATTCAGGTTGAAGTTGAAGCCAAGGTTGAAGCTCAAGTGAGGATGGAGGGCAGGGGTCAATGGTACATACATAGTGCAGGAGCTATTTGAGTTGCAGGAATTTTCAGGGCATTAGCATTTGTTGGATTGAATTCTGTATGAAGCAGGTGGGAGAAGAAAACAAAATCAAAGAAAAATGAGTCACAATGACCGTGGAAATTTTTTTTTCTTTTTTTTTCTGACCATTGACTTCATTTTTGATGCGAGTGTCAAAGATTTAAAAATTTCTGGCTTAGGAACAAATGCTTCACTTGAGATATAATTTTGGTTCCATCCTGAGCTCCTTTAAATATTTGAAAAGAGCAGCTGTATACATGGGTGCCATGTTTGCTTTTGATTTTTTTTTTTTCCGTTTTTTCGTGAATGCATGTTGAAATATTTTCAATTGTTTTATACTAAAATAATGGGTTTAAATAATGAGTCAACAAATTTTTGACATGATAAAACAAAAATTTTTTTTTGATAAATTTTTTTTTGAAAATATAGTGATGTTTTTTAAAGGCAAATGTGAAAAGAAATGAAATAAAAAAATGAAAGGAAAAATTATTTGGAGTTTCCAAGAGAATGATAGGTGATTGCCAATTGACAAGCCTGTTTGCAAGCATGCTGGGAGACCCAATATTTTTTGGATTTTGTTGTATGAAAGTCATTCTTAAATAAAATTATGAAAAGATAATTTACTGGGTATTTCTGCCACACATAATGTTTGAACAGTGTGTCATTGTGGTGTTACATTGTCTGTTAGACCAATTTTTTTGTTTGGATTACATTTTTTGCTTTCTGATGCATTTATTTTGTTTTAATTTCTTTAAATAATTTTATTGACTGCTCTCTCTTTTTT
>JADGJH010000909.1:0-13230 GCA_027596945.1 Physocladia obscura
CCCTTATTGTTGACCCCCTTACCGCTGCTATTCACGCTCCCAATAGTCACCCCGACACAAGTCACAAACCCCACACGTTCCATGGTCACCAAAGAAAAAACAAGTCAAAAAAATAGATACTAGATGAACAAACTCCAAACAAACGCGACGCGTTCTCTCTTGATAAGTTTTAGTCAAATAGGAACCAAACTACATATAAATGTCATTATCGAATCCTAGTGGCCCAAAATCATCATTGTCAGGTCCACCTCCCAGTCGCCATGAATTCCCGTCAACTCTACTTCCCTGCCACCGCTGCCCCTCTTCAGAAATCCTCTGCCAAATTCTCCGGCACCAAAAGGATTTCCGACTCATTCGATTAAAAGCAATAATTCATCCCAGCAGCAACGCAATGAACGAGTAGTTTGTTTGTGAGTACAACGGCTTTCAATGCAAAAGAGAGCGCTAATTTCGTGTGGCGGTATGACAGATTGTATGGGCGTTCTATACTTGCGGCAAATTCGAATCGTTGGATGCTGTTAATAATTGTGAAGGGATGTGGAAAATGAGGACTTGCAGTTGACTATGCAGGAGGAGTATTGTCAGATCAGAAGCTATACGTATTCGGTCTGTTACTGGCTGGTGATGTTCGAGATTGTCATAACGATTGAAGCTACTCTTAATCGGAGCACAAATGTCACTTGGGAAATATGCTGGCTCAGTTATTGCCTTTGTGTTTGATAAGCGCGTTCCTTTTTTTGTTTGCTATCAACTCTTGGCCATGGTCTGCGAATAAATTTTCGCATCATTATTAATAAGGCTGCTTTACGCTTCGAAAAGTTAACAAAGAGAATTCACTTGTTGTAAATAAATCGCTTCACTTTAAACCAGGAAAATGTATAATTATGTTTTAACACAAAGTTTGATACTTAACCCTAACTGTGATTAAAAAATTCGATTTGAAATTTTTTTCAGATGGAGAAAAAAATTCAAAAAATCGAAGGATGAACTATCACCAAACGTTGATTTCCTTGCTTGCAACTGCAGCACTTGCTTTCGCTGGCGACGGCTGCACAAGTATTACTGGCGCCGCAATCTCTATTCTTTCCCCCACGCAAGGTTTAGTCGTCGCGGCTGGTTCCAGTCTTGTTCGTCCCTATTTGATAATTACTTTTTGCCACTTTGTCATTCTGACCTGTATCGAAAACAAAAAACAATCAGCTAATTACCTGGGAAGTGACGGGGAGTCCGTCAGCTGCATATTTGGCTCTTCCGTTGACTCTCGTTATAGGGGTTAGGCGACACCTTCTAGTTTTTTTTTTTGTTGAACGAATTACCAATCAATATCAAAAAAAAAAAATACAACACAGAACGCTGCCAACTCCAACAACGTGGTTCCCGTCGCAACACTCTCCTTCTCTTCCAAAATTTACATCAGTAATGCCACCGTCACCGCCACAGTTCCGACGTCAATCTCGGCTGGACAAAACTACACCGTCGAAGCAAAATACGATGATTTGACTACTTCCGTGACGCTGCTTTCGTGTTACAGTCCGCAATTTGCAATTACTTCTACGGCTGTTGCATCGACGACTACTTCGGTTGTGACAACAACAACCAAGTCAGGTGCCGTTGGTGGTAGTGTTGCTGGAGTGGCTGCAGCTGGTGTTTTGGCCTTATTTTTGTGATTAGTGATTTTTTTAATTTTTTTGGTTGTGCTATTGGTTGATCGGAGTTTTAGAGTTATTTCAGTGGAAAAAAAATTTTGATGCAAAAATTATTTCTGCCCCAAAATTACAACAGAGTATAGAATCCAGAACTAATGCTACAGCTGTTTTCAATGTGAAGTGGACAGATAAAAAATATTGATTTGACAAACATTTGTTTAGCAACACTGGAAATAGTAGTCTGTAAGCAACAAGCTATACCAAGTCAGAAAGTATCATACTTATATTAAAAAAGATACAAGCAATGAATATGGTTCATTAAAGGACATGAACAAATTTGATAACATCAACAGTTTTGATGAAGGTGAACCCAAAGTTGATAAGTTTGATGGAGAAGACAACAAAATCAAAAAAAAAATCGACAAAGTTGAAGGTTTGGAGAATATCAAAGGTATGTCAAAACTCACTGCCAGTTGACATGGACTTCAAATTGCAACTTAAGGTCAATTCATATTGTCGTCTGTGCATGTTACTGACAGTTGTAATTGTTTTTTTATTTGACAGGAGAACAGGTATTACTTTATTTTTAAGGAGGAAGTGAAATATGCTACATTGAGCAAATTTAAAGCATTGAATTGCTACAAAATTTCGGAAGTTGGAAGGCTAAAAGTAATTAATGTTTGGAAGCACTATCACCCCAAATTTTTGAAATTGAACAAGTTAGGGCTATGAAACAAGTTTAAGGTAGATTTTAGACATATGACAGAGAAAGTTATATTTTACCACCACACTTTCTTTCAATTGATTGAATTTCCAATTCCAGACTTTCCTTTTCTTGTTGAGAGAGACATTGGTTGTGTTAGTTTATTTGCCAAAAATTGTGCTCATCATTGTAATTTTTATAGGAAAGCTTCCATGTTTAGGAAGAAAATTATGATTTCATTGTTAAAAAGTTTTTTCTTTCTTCATGCAAGATACATCCAGCAATAATTAATTTCCATTTTTTTGTTATGAAATTGATTGAAAACAAGAAAAATATGTTAATTTGTTGGTGTATGATTTCGCAAATGTCTACAAAAGTGATCTAAAAAAAAACAAAAAAAACAGTGAAAAGCAACAAAATATTCATCCTTCATTAAATGAGAGGAATTCTACCGTTGCTTGTCCTGATGCATGCCAATCAACATCCCCAGTCCAATAACTCTTAACCCGGTTCCCAGCACTGCACACATGAGCAGATCAAATCCAACGCGATCAAGCGTATATCCCCACGCAGCAGCCATAAAATCAATATCAAATTTTCCTCGATATACAGCAATCATTGCAGAATAGTTTGCCTCAGATGCCCACTTGTTGAAGCTCAGTTCGTTAAGGAAAATGTATCCGTGCTCAGCCGCATCCTTAAGGCTGGGACCATAGCCGCAGAGCACCGAGAGGATCAGACTGACAACGACAGCAAGGATGGCAGCGTTTTCGCGGCGAGCAAGTAATGAAACGACAGTGGAAATGCCGTATACACCCCAAAACTGAAGCAGCACAATGGCATACATGAGATACGGGTTAATGTCTGGTTTAGCAAAAAACATGAAAAATGCAGTGAAATGTAAAGATGCCAGCACAACGCGAAACAGTGTTGCGATAGTTTTACCCTGTATGGAAAAAATAGAAAATCTGTTGAGCCAACAGACAATCCTATCCAAGAATGTGACAAACCAAATAATAAGCAAGACGACTATGTCCTGCCGCAGCCTCTCTCCAATAAACTTCCTTCTCCTCCCCGAAAACTTTAACTGCTGACGGCGCTCCAGCTAATCCGATAGTAACTCCCATCAGGAATCCGCAAACGCCTATAACATCCATTGGCGCTGGCGACAGAACAAAGTATTTATCAACGTAGACTCCGCTGACCATTTCTGGTAACTTCCCGGAGAGCGCAACACCAATCAAAGAGCCGGCCATGGTAGCAACAGCCAGTTCCAATGCGAACCCCTGTCCTTCTCTTGCCTGCTGCACAACACTGCGTTGATGGCAATAAAAAAGCTGCTTCCAAAACCTGGCGCCGCGGTCATGCAAAACGCGCTCAACAATCTTGTGAAACTCAGCTTCATGAACTGCGGAATTATTGGACACTGGCAGATCCGGAACAATCATCTTTCGGACAGCAAATAATTCCAGTGGGATCCGTTTACCAACAGCTGAATTTTTCAAAGCTACACTATGTCTACCATTTCCATGTACGCTTTTTTCGTGTCCATTGCTGTTTTTATTGCTTTTATTACTACCACCATTATTATCACTGCCGTCAGGGTTCAAATTCACTGAATTTGCAAGTTCCCAGATGACGGCCAAATCATCTGGAGTCAGCCCCTTCCGGCCAACGCCTTTCCCAGCTAAAATATCCATCAAAGTATCTGCAGGATTTGCACCGTCTTCAAAAATAAATCCCAGTGCCTCAAAGTACGGCTGCGCTTTATCAGTTGGGCCCATGAACGCGACTCGGCCACCGGGGACGAGTAAAACAACATCGTCGAATTTGCGGAAGATTTCGATACGCGGCTGGTGAATAACGGCAACGATAGTAAGACCGAGGTGCGTGACGGCGCGTAGAATTGTGGCAACGTCGTGGGAGCGGGTTGCGTCGAGACCGGAAGTCGGTTCATCTAAAAAAATTGCGAGTGGTGCTGCGCATAGTTCCATGGCGATAGACACGCGTTTTCGTTGGCCGCCAGAAACTCCGCGGTGTGCTGCGTCACCGATATACACGTTTGAAACGTCTTTGAGGCTTAGTAAAAATGTTAAGTTTGTTTTTTTTTTTGGTCTGTTTTTTTTTTTTTTGTGAAAAACTCACTAAAAAGCTCGGAGCATATTATCTACATGCTCGTCAATCTGTCGCTTTGACCAATTCCGTGGCAGCCGAATCCTAGCAGAATGAAGCACATTTTCACGTACAGTGAGGTCATGTAGCATGACATCATCCTGCGGAACATAACCAACGAGTTTTTTAAACATTTTCATTTCAATTTCGCGTCCATTAATAATTAGCTGACCATGCGTTTTTGCCAGCTTGCCCATCAGCACGTTCATGAAAGTTGTCTTGCCAGAGCCACTTGGACCCATAATGGCAGTCATACGGCGGGAGCGAATAGTTCCGGAGATGTTACTGAGAATAGATTTTCCGGTGGGGAGCGTGACGCCAAGGTTATTGAAGGCAATATCCATGCGGAGTTCAGCGCCACCAAAGCTCTTGCGGTAGTCGGCAATGAGGAAGTGCATGTCTTTTTTGTCTGACACCGTAAATTCAGATGCCATTTCCATGGTACTGTCATGGTTGCTATTGGCGAGTTTGGAGCGAAGAAAACGGGGAGCATGCAATTTGTTGAGGTATTTGAGGTGGCCTGTTTTGTAACGCAGCAGCGTGACAATCAGGAGAGTTGCAAGGTCGCTAAAGACAAGAAGGGCAATGAAGCCAAAGTATTTTTGATTTGGGGATCCAGCGGGGCAGAGAGAAAAGAGAAAGTCGCAAGAGATTGGGGAAACGGAGCCACTCGGGCAGTAGTGCGATTCGGGACATGGGATCATCGCGAGATAGTTTGGGCAGTAGAATCCAGGTTTGCAGAGAACAGGTTCGTAGAGCCCCTGCGCCTACATTATTAAATAAATAAAGATTAGAATTAATTGGTCTGTCCGAAAAAGCCAATGAGACACGTAATATTTCAGAGAAAATTAGGCATCACGCGACGCAGTAACTTACAGGACAGGCTGTATAAGTCAGGCGGCTCAGCACGCAGGAGGCGGTTGGTGGACACGCAACAGGCAGTGTGCGCGGATCACGCGTATCGAGATTTGGACAGAACCAACCGGCGTCACAGCTCAACATTGCTGCGGTTAAGTTCGTGCTTGTGTCCGTGTTTGAGTTGTTCGCATTCAAGTATGCCATCAGCGGAATCCCCAGTGTCTGATTAGCTCCCGCTAGACATCCCAGCCCAACAGTATATGACGTTGCAGACTCGCCACTGCCGATGCTGACTGGAATCTGTCCCGCCGTTGTGTTGACCACAACACTCATTCTGACTCTGAATAATTATCCTTTTCATCTGTTCCCACGTGCAAAAATAGTTTGGATCTCGTTCAGGGTGGAAAATTTATGTTTTTCCGCCAATCAGACTTAACCCTCAAAAAATTATTTTTCAAAATCACCAATTTTTATCCAGAACTGATCAAAAAACAAAACAACTTCTTTGTGTTTTACTATAAAATCACGAACTAAAGCGCGCTCCTTTCCGAAACGTACCAAAAATAATTTTTAGTTTATCTGGTTTCATAAAAGTAATAACAAGCAAGATTTTATACCAGATTAAAAAATTTTCTTTTTCTTTATGAGATTTGAAGAATAAAATAGACTAATGGTTCTGAATTCATGTGTATGAAAACATTCGGCTAAAAGGCTTAAAGAGCATATAGCATTAAAAGTGGCGCAAATACAAGAAAAAAAGTGGCAAATAAAATCGAATTCAGATCATACTGTGTTATTTTTGACATAATATATTCAACAGGAAATAAGCGCAAATAAGGGTATTTTTAATGTTTTAGCACATTTTCTTTAGTGGCACTTCTGGATATTTCGAAGCGCTTTCTCCCTCCGTCAACGTCGGGAAGAAACAGCTTTTTGCAAGGGAAACCATTTTCATGCCATACTTTTCATTTAATCCACTTCTGCCGCCAAAAGCGACGCCAATCCTCTTCATATGGCGCCCTCCATTTCAAATTTTGATTAACTTCCATACCCAGCAATCCCAAATACACCCAAGGTTCTTCTACCGCAACTGGAGGCCGATCACTAATATCATCTGCATCCAAACTCAGAACCGTCATTTCCAAAACCAAACTTTCTACAGAATCTTTTTCAATTCGGGCACCGACATTGTTGCTCACACTGAAACTGGTGAGACTGCTGCTGCCACTATTGCACCGACTGTCCATCACACTGATTCCATAGCCATTCACAAAGACACCATCAGCAAAGTCAGGCACCGCCGATGTAAACCCTGATATATACGCCCGACTTGCTTTATCTGTCCCAATGTTTATGGATTTCATCTCTGCAATCATTCCAACCACACAATCAAGCATGGGTGAGACCACACACGCACGGTTTGCAGGTACATCCGCATTAAACTTTGCTTCATCGCCACACTGACTCGTCTCCAATAAACACAAGCACTTTCTGAAAACCTCCATACGTCGTACAATCGCAGCACGGACTTCCAATTCATGAGTGTTTGTACGTTCTTCATACAAGTGCCAATAGTATGGAAGCGTGCGGCAGTACATGAACCACGAAACAGTAGCACCTTCAAAACAGCCGTTCGCAATGCTTGCCATACCGCGCCAAAAGTCACTGGTGAGCTGTTTTTTTCCGGGTTCCAAAGCTACAGTCATTTCAACAAGTCTCGAGAAAAGATTTTCGAGCCGTTGAGATTCGGAAAGACATGTTTCGATCGCGTCGACAATAAAATTTATCGTCGAATCGGTGAGCAGTGTTGAGGAGTGCAGAATCGGGTTGATAAATGTCATGTATAGAACAGAGCGATATGCTACGCAGATTAGAATTGAAGGAACGATTATTGTGTTGAGTGCTGCTGATGTGTCGCCGCCTGACAAATGGGTTTGCAGTGTTTCTGGTGTTACGTGAAGGTGGGGTGGGAGAGTTTTTTGCCAGTTGGCGACTTTGGAGAGATAATTGTGAATTGTTGTCTGATTTTCGGTGCTGAGGAGCCATTGGAAGGAAGCTGGAGGAGATCGTGCATAATTGGCAATAAGCTCTGCGATATCAAGAAAATGGCTCATATAAAATGTGGCGGCAGCCTTGACAATAGTATTAGAATAGCTGAAAACTTGAGAATGAGGCTTGACGCTAACTGATATCGCCGGAACTTTAATTTTGCTTGTTCTGAGAGATACTGATTTTGCGCAAAAATATATTAACCAGTAGAGACGACGGCGTTCATCTTTTTTAGATAGCGATAAAGTTTCGCCGTAAAATAGTTTATCCGGATCTTGGACTAGTTGTAATATTTCGATCAAAGCAACTGCCTTGATCAACGCGCCAATTCCAGCTGCTGGTTGGCCTCTAGCAAAAGTAAACTGGTATTCTAAAAATAGCGCTTGCGCATATTCGAGTGTCGGTTTTGCTTCCATGAAAGCCAAATATTTTCTAGCAATATCGTAATGATGTTGAACAATTTTTGGAGAAAGTTTTTTATAATGAGCTGTGAAGGCACAGATCATGAATCTACGAGACAAACAATTGAATTAAAAATAGACCAAAAAAATTAATTTAAAACATGAAAAAAAAGTAAGAAACCTAATAGCAGGAGGGTGAGAGTCAAAGTGAAGCATGAAATGCTTGGGGTTGATTGGACACATTGAGTGAAACATAAATGATGACTCATGCAAATGACATTCAAGCATATCATAAAGTTTGCTGTCCATGCTTGAATCATCGAAGATCTCGATAGGCATTTCTGATGTAGCCATATACTTGCGTAGCTGTGTGTTTGGTGGAACGTTCACTCGATATGGTATATACGGATGGAAGTGATTGGCTGCGGGATACAGTTGATTAATGTTCGAATAACTTGGCGCATCCGTGTCCGGCCGATAAACGCACGGCAAGTCTTTGCGAACGCAAGTAGCGCACGCAGGATACTCTTTCCCGCATAGTTTGTGCATGCCTGCACATCGATTACATGGCTTAAGCATTTTTTTTTCCAAATTTTTGTGAAGACAACCTGACGACAATATGATGACATAATAAAAACTCTCGTATTGGGACGCAGACTCTCAAGTACGGGTTAATACGGATGATCTCGTGTTTGGTTAATATGGTTCATGCTGCATGGTATGTTTCGCCAACTAAAATCGGGTGTTTTGTCAACTAAATTTAGCTCGGGAACTCGGTTATTCACACTTTATTTTCCCCGAGCTTTTGGTATTTTTTAATGAGTATAATAGTTTAATAACTTTAAGCATTTCCAAAAAGAAACTAAATATGCAAAAAATTTGTTTGATTTCACATCTATGAAAGAAGTTTTTTTATTTTTTTATTAGGGTACCCAACGAAAACAATTTAATTACCGAACAGCCACAAACAAAGCAATTTCAATTTCTGACCTTGTTTCCGCTGACTTTTCAGATCCTGAATTTGACGTTCAACGTGAAATATGTATGCGTTCTCAAAATTCTTGTAGCAAGAATGCTTTTGTCTTACTTCACAAAATCGATCCTGAAGAACACGAAACGGACGACATTTTGCATATGATGTGAAAACTGGGTAAGGTGCAAGGCAGTGAGTATATAATGTGCCTTTACGTTTAAAATCAATTGACGCCTTTTTACGTTACAACCATCTGGAAAAATATATTTGTTCGTCTGTTACCGCGTGAAGATTGACAGCAAATTGATTGCAATGAAAAATTTGCCACTGGAACGCTGCTCTAACCGCCCACACCGCTCTGGTTCTTAATAGTAGCACCGTACTTTTTGAACAAAAAATTAGTTAGAATAATTGAAAATGTGAAAAACGGGTAAGTGATTGATGCATCGACTTTTGAATCTTTCTTTATTGATCAACGCACATCGCTGGACAGCGTATTTGCTTGTCTTTTTCGGTAAATTTTTGCATCAAAAAATAATTTGTTGCTGGAGATCAAGACTGTCTTCCTGTTTGATGGACAGGGATGGTGAAAATTTTTGTGAAATCAGGAAAAACAAAAACAAAAAACCATATCATTTACACCGTCTCTAATATTGCCGATAGAATTATTAATTTGATTTGAATCCTTTCTCTGGAGTTTGTGATCACTTTATTCTTACATTAATTTGAATTTGGCAGTCCGCCCAAAGTTCATTACTGAAATTAAGTTGTCAATTGTCAATGCTGAAAGTAATTTGTGGCAAAACTACGCTACTCTTTCAGTAGGTCTTTAAAATCAATGGAAATGTACACCAGCAAAGGGGCATTATTTTTTTTAAATAAAAAGAAGCAAAAAAAAAAAAAAGAAAAAAAAGGAATCTGTTGTGTTCAAGCCAAGCGAATAAAAACTGAGGGAAAAAGGAAGTGGATGTGCATTAAGCAAAACAAGTACAGAACAAAAATAACACGAGAATAAAATGCGTGCATAGACCGAGGCTGGCAAAGTCCAAAAATAACAATAATTATGAGAATAATGCTGGCCATCAAGCTGACAACAACTTTGATGATTTTAGTAACGCTGCTGCTTTTGAAAGGACGTAAACTTTATTTTAGTAAAGCTTGATCTGGCGAATGCTGAATATTATAAAGTACAGGCGTACCAATGGTAATCTTACATTAAATTTGAAGTTTATAATTTACTTCTAAGAAGGTCAATAAAATTCGCTTTGTTTATTTAAATTTCTTCACTCCAAAACTAAAAACTATTCACCTTTTTTCTACTAGAATTCACAGATGAATTTGTATCTATGTAACACGACATGAATTCTAATTGTCGATTGGATTTTATTTTTATTTTGGGGTCTTACGGTTAAAAAAAATTTGAATCAGATTTTTCGATAATATTAATTTGAAGGATATTTTTAATTGCGTGATACCACTTGTTTCTTTGTTTTTGGAGCTTAATTTTGATTGGTTGGCTTAAAAGTTTTTTTCTTTTTTTTTACAAAATCCAAGTCGGTTTTACATATTTATAGATACTCATCTTACTTATGTTTTGGACAAACGATCTAGAACATAGGTTTTGTGTAGGTTTTGTGATAGTTCAGAAACTTAACCCTAAAAATAATTTAATTGGTTGTCATCCCGAATTGGGTTTTCATAGGAGAACAATATGGATTTATCGATTAAACGAAAACAAAGAGTTATTTGTCAAAAAATATATGGAAGCAGATGCTATAATATTAGATAGCGCCACTATTTAATTTGAGGCATAAGATCAAGAATCGAATCAAAATTGTTTGCAAATGAAACACGACTGCACTCAAATTGGTACTGTGGCGGTGGAGGAAGCAAAGGCCGTTGCGGTGCCCTTGGACGAATCGAGCGACAATGCAGTGTTGAGGGCTTTCTTGGCTCTCACGGCAATGAACAAAGGAATAAGCAAATCGTGGCGCTTCTGGACCGGCGCGCTTGTCGGATGCGGTCTCCAGTTCGCCGTCGTTGGCGTGATTATCGCCGTGAGTCCCATCCCCAGCCGCCATGCCACCGTCCTGGCCGCCGTCTTCTCAGTCCTAGTGGCGCTCTGTGGGGTCACTGCCATCTACTGGTTCGCCAGGAACAAGAACCCAGTCTTGCACCCGCTGCCACTCACTTTTTTCATCTCCGGTCTGCAACTTGCCGCCTCATTGGTTATCTTGGTAAGCATGATTGTTGTTTTGGCTATGCCAGGGTTCACCTCCATCACCCGCTATGCAACCACATATGTTCTCCAATCTCAAGTTGGCGTTATGATTCTCGTTTGTATTGCAAATCTCATTTACACAAACCAAGTGGTCAACAAACACCCGGAAATCGCCCGGTTGCGGCGCATAGCTCGTGCACAGACGAGGCGCCCTGCTCAGAGTATCAAGATTATGTTTACGATGTATCATATGTACACGGCTGCATTAATTGGCACTCTCATCAACTTGGTCACGCTATTTGCTGTTTATGGCGTTTACACGAGCGATATTTCAACATCACTATTGGTGGGCGAGCTTGTTGGGCAGATTATTGTTTCCTTTTTGTTTTTGGTACCAGCAGTGCTGCTTTACAAGTATCGTAATGATCCCGCACGTGTGGCGGCAAACAAAATTTTCACCGAGTCTTCGTCAGCAGCTGTTAAACTGAAACAAACTTTTGAGTTACGCTTCTTGACTGTCAGGGCGGTTTGGCTTGGAATGGCACTTGGAATGCTTTTGGATCTGTTGGTGATTATTTTCACATTTGTGGGCGTCACTGGCAGTTTTGCGCCTGATGGATCCCTGTTTGACAGGATTGCGATTGTTTTGGTGATACCAACTCTAGCGGTTGTGGGGTTTGGGTATATTGGGGTTATAGGATATATGTTGTATTTTGTTCGTCAAGCGGCTCGGAAAGCTAAATTAGCTGTTGCTGCAAATGCGCCCTCTTAATTGTATTTGGCTTTTTTTTTTCTCGAATTCTATATAATAGTTATTTGCCAAATATATAGTTTTTGTTCAAATATTAAATATTTGTAGTTCGACTAACTCTGGTATCCGCCAACTGTTTTTTTTCCAAGTTCATTTTATTATTTTTTTCACTTACCAAACAACCTTTGTAATATTTATATTACAGCAGGTGGTTGGAAGGGCATTAAAATAACAGTGCTCCTTAATGCAATTCAGCTTGTTTTGCCATATGACAATTGCCAACAAAAAATTTATATTTTCTGAATTGAATTAATTTTTTGCTTAATACACAAGTATTGGATCGTGAAAATATAAATAACAAAAAAATAACGAAGAAAAATTACTCATATCACATACAAATTATCTGATTGAAAAAGAAGGAAAAAAAAAGAAGCAATCTCAAAAACACTGCAAAGATTTAAGCAACAACAAGCTGATTATCAAAATCTCAAATAAAATTCAGTGCAAATTTTAAAACAGCAATAATAAATTGGCATATTTACAAGCAACACGGACTTATATAAAAATAAAAAGAGTATTGTCAAGTTTTGTCACGCCTAAGAACGAAATTGCTAAATTATAAAAGTGTTTCAAGCATTAAAAAGAAGAATGCTTGCAACAATATCTTTTCTTGCAGCACTGGTCGTCACTGAAGCAAGCGCGACAATTTCAGCGTCCGCTGTTCGCGGCTCATACTGGGCGGCAACAACAGACTCTGGCGGCTGCTCGCTACCAATTGCCAAATACTCATCAACTCACAGTGCGGTTGCGTTGGGCGACCAAACAGCACTCGGTACGCTTTCTTTCCAGCACTACTACTGCGGCCAAATCGTTTCCATCAATTGCGGCCACGGTGCCGTAACAGCGATCGTGGCCAGCACTTGCAACATTGGCGGCCACGACTGCGGCGTTGACATGATCGCGCCCACGTGGAACGCCGCCACCAATAGTGCGTCGCCCGGCCTCACCACGTGTTCCGTTGCGCTTACCACTGAAAACCCAATTGCGTTAACTACCGCCGCCGTCTGCTACTATCGGCCAAACAGCGAGTTTACAAATCAGTACTTCAAGATTCTTGGCGTGCTGAATACCGGCGGGCGTCTTGTTTCAGGCGCAACTGTTAGGAGTTCTGCTGGTTTTGTGTCAAGTGGTAATTGGTATCAGTTTGCTGCTGGTGGAATTCCGTTCAAAAGCACAAATTCGGTTGTTTTCACTTATACAGATGGTACAAAAAGCACTTTTGCTTTGAGTGCCTGTGTTCAGCCGACTGGTGTACAGATCTTTTCTTAAATGCAAAATCATTTCATTCTTTTTTTTTTTTTTTTTTTGAACGAAAATTTTTAATTGAAAGAGAAAAAAATTTAAAAGCAAAAAAAAATTTTATTAAAAAAATGCGGAAAAAAGGTTGATTTGGATA
>JADGJH010000910.1:1618-13227 GCA_027596945.1 Physocladia obscura
TTTTTAATTTATTTTAAATAAATTTAATTTTTTAAAATTTTTTTTTTTTTTTAAATTTTTATTTTTTAAATTTTTTTTTTTTTTTTTTTTTTGCATAGTTGGCTTCTTGACATTGAAATGCAACACCACAATTCATTGAAACTGTTGCATTAATTGCTAATTCTGCTGCAGAAGACATCCCTAAATTTGTGAGTGCTGCTGGTTGTACAAACTGTTGTGACAATAGCATAGATGGTTGTTGATATCTTAGTAGTCAGAAGCTTGATAGTAGACTTTAAATTTAACAGTTGAGAGAGAGTTTTATTTTTTAAGATTCTACACTAAAAAAAAAATCCAAATCTTCTTTATAGCCTTTTTTTGTAGTTTCTTTCTTCTATTTTGTTCCTTGAGACACCTCCAAATTTGAAATTGTATTTCAAATAGTATTTCAAATACACTTATTTCAAATAGTATTTTAAGTGATTTGAAATAGATCAGTATAAAAACATCTATTAGTTTTTCTCTTTTTCAATGAAAATATGCTTGAATAAAATCAAGTGGTTTTTATGCCATTACTTCTAACTCAAATTGATTGATGTTATAGTAAATGGCAGTTGGCTATTTTTATAAAAAGTTCAAAATTCCAAATCCCATTTTGAAATCCAGAAACTGTTTTTAAAACCAAAAACAGGTCAAAAATCAAAAATGAAAAAAAAAAATCTGTCTCTGTTCACAGCCAATACCCTTTTATTTAAAAAATACAACTGAAAGTATGAAGATGTATTTTGAAATTTATGTTTTATTGATAAGAATAATTGAAATATCTGTAACAACTAGAACCCACAGAATACATCCTCCAAAAATAAAACTATTTCATCATCATTTGTGGTTCCCAAAAACAATATGACAAGTTGAGTGTCAATAAAGGCTTTTCCTTACTTGAAACTGTGCTTTGGATGCAACCATTTACAAAATTTGCCATCATACATCCAATTCCAGCCCAGAATGTCATTCAGCTTTTGGATTACCTGCACTATTAATTTTACCTCTTCTGGCAACTATGCAGGAGTGGTAATTTCTGGTTTGGTGATTGCATCAAGAGCAACCCCAATTTAGCCAGACCAACAATCCAGATTGGATTTGGCCCAATGGTGTGAGACTGCATATCACAAAAACCAAGAATTAAACCTGAAAATAATGAAAGCTGCTTTTGTGGCATGGAGCTGGAGTGTGGAAAGATCCAGAACTTGTTGATGGAGAACTGGGGAAGATTGTCAATATCCAGTTTGATTCAGTAGAAAGTGATAGAAGCAGACATTCAAAGTTGCAGTCACTGTCAGTCACAGCATTTTTATTTGAGCTTCATACCTGTTGCAATCTCCATTTATGATTGTGTCTGGTAAGGAATTTTAGCAAGAAGTCTCTTTTTCTTTATTCCAGAATTTCATTGTTCAAAATCCTCAATCACAAAAATTCCAAAAACAGTTTTTAAATAAATTTTGCATTTTCCTCCCCATACAAAACTTTCTTGTATTAATACAAAAGCTTCTGCTTAATGATGAAAATGGCAAGACCACTGTTTTTTTCTTTACTTTTTAAGTGAATTGAGTGATTTCTATTCATCTTTCAATACAGCTTGAATCATTTATACTTTAATAATACCGCTGGCCTTATATGATTGATGTCAAGCTCAACTTCTTCTTTGTTGTCCATATTAAGTTCCTCATGGTGGCTGTCTTTGACTGCATTTTTATGCTCATATTTGTGTGTAGCATCTGGAATTGGACCCTGTGCTAGCTTTCCGGTAGCCATGTTTTTTTCACATAACTCAAACAAGAGTTCAAAGTTTGTTAACCTATATTTGACAATATCTTGAACAAGAGCTTACAAATTTTGTTTGAGTGACTAAAAAAACAAAACATTAATAAAGCAAGTGCATTGGAATAAACATGTTACCTTGATGTAATCTTGGACTACATCCTCATTGTTTGTTGGGGCACTGATAGTTTCATTCCATCACTGACCACTCAAGTCCTGCACATCCAAGCACAGGCAAATTTGCATCTTCTCAGTGTTTACTTTGGCTTTCAGTTGTTACATCAAGCATATCTTGAATTCCTAGTTTATATTTGCCAAGACAACCTTCCAAGCCTCAGGTTTGAAACTTGAGTCTGAGCACTTTCTGATTATTGCTTGAAACTGTAATTCACTCAGCATGAACTTGACGTATGTTGCATCCCAGTTGCATTTACATTTTTTTTCCTTTTGCAAAGGAGTTAAAATGGAGGTGGGAGCAATATTTTTCTTGGGAGGCATGTGAGATGAATTAACAGAGACAAAAAAAACAGGTAATTATTATTGTGCTATGTGGTGAGTGCTTGTTTCCTGTGCTTTGCAGAAGCAAAGCAATAGTGACTTTGAGAGAAAGGATTGAAAATAAAACTTCCATTGCAGCAAACAATATCCTGCAACTCTTGCTGCCAAAAACGTGCAAAATTAGTTTTCCTTGTCAATATTATCAGAATTATAGAGCTCCTGCAAGCTTGACTCTACAAAGCACAAACACCATAACTTGAACAAGGATGCTCAAAAGTAATTCCAGCATTCTGGCAAAACTGTCAGCAAGTGTTTTCACAGTTGTTTGAAATTTTTGCTGATGTTGACTCTTCAGTTTTTTAAATTCCCCAATGCAGATTCTCTGGTTCCTGAAAAGATCAAGAACAACCAAAAATTCCTTCCATACTTTGAAGGATGTGTTGGAGCATTAGACGGCACACATATGGATGCAATAGTTCCAGAAACACAAAGTGTGCCTTATTGGAATCAAAAAAGAGGAGGTTTATCCCAAAACATACTTGGAGTGTGTGAATTTGATATGCATTTTCAGTATGTTCATGCTGGATGGGAAGAGTTAACTCATGATGGCCATGTCTGGAAAAATGCCCTTCAAACAGGATTTGTTATCCCAGAAGGATAATACTGTTTGGATGATGCTTGCTACTCTATGACAACACAAGTACGTGATCTGTACCACACTGTATGCTATCACATCAACAAATGCAATAGAGAGAGCTTTCAGAATGTACCTGGAAACAACAGTCAAGTGGATATCTTGCTAGATTCAATTACAAATGCAATGTGGACTGATTATCAGAAAGTTTTGCATGCCAGAGGACTTTTATATGGCAAAATAAATTATTTTTATTATTTTATTATTTATTAATAAAATTGATTAATTGAATTTTAATCAATATTTGGAAAAACAAACAGTAAGTTGGATACATCATTTTTCAAAATATTATTGGAACTATATTTTGCAAAAACTTGACTTTAAAAGTTTGTACATGATTTTGAAAAAGCAAAAGCGTTATCATTTTTTTGAGAAATTTTAGAAACAGACAAAATTTGAAAATTATAGAAAGTGTCAGAAGGTTCACAGTTCATTCAAGAAACTTGAACTCTAAATTCACTCATCATTACCTTTCCTTTGTTTTATTGTAAAAGAGAACATGTTATGAATTGAAATAAATAGTTACTTCAGCTATTTTTAATTGAGCCTCATTATAAGTTAATAAAAGAAATAGTTTTTGGGGTCAATTCAACTCAAAACCCAAAGAAAAATAAAACAAATTAATAAAAAAAACCAAAACATGAATAATCAAAAGGTACAAACAAACAGACAACCAACAAATAAACAAAATGATATACAAAAATATAAATAAACAAATATTTACAAAGATAATTATTGAATAAAGTCAAGGTGTTTTGAAGAAACTCAACCATCATATGAGAATCTCAAACCAATTTTGCCGTACAAACACAATATTTTCAAAAATCAATAATGGCACTGCATTTATTTTCTTTTTTCCGCACAATGCTTGGTTGCAATTTCTGTAATTACAGCTGCATTTGCCACTCCAGTTGCGTTAACCATCTCCTTGAAAATCGAATTTTCTTTTCCCAGCAAAACGTATGGCGAGTCAAATTCAGCAACTTTTCCGTTTTCCAGAACAAGGACTTTGTCAAATGCTGCAATCGTATTTAATCGATGTGCAACACTGAGAACTGTCGCATTGACAAACTGTGTTGCAATTAAGTTTTGAATTAGTTTGTCTGATTCGGCATCTACCGATGAGGTTGCTTCATCCATTATTAAGATTTTGGACTTGTCCAACAAAACTTTCGCAAGACATAAAAGTTGACGTTGACCTGCCGAAAGATTAACACCACCCTCCGAAACTTTTGAATCAAGCTTTTCAGTTAGCTGAGACACATATTCGTGCATGCCAACGCGTTTGAGTGATTCCCATAGCTCAGCATCGCTTTTTTGGGATAACTGATTCATATTCGACCGAATCGTTCCATCAAAAAGAGTTGGACTCTGCGGAATCATTTGAATGCTTAGACGCAATTTTTTGAGTCCAATTGAAGCAATATCTGTATGTCATCCTGATTAGAAAAGAAGCAATTGAAACATTGATTAAAAGTTGACAACTTTGCCCATCAATTAGAATGGCCCCTTTTTTTGCTTCAACGATTCGAAACAAAGCATCCATAAGCGTAGATTTTCCAGACCCAGTTCTACCAACAACACCAATTTTCTCGCCACCTTCAATACGCAAACTAATTCCATTAATTATTAGGTGATCTGGATGTGAAGCATACGCGAGCTCCAAGTTTTCAAATTCGATCAAGCCAGTTGATGGCCAATCTGCAAGCTTATTATCCTTGGGCAAATCTCTTGGGGCTTCCTTTGGCAAAGAATTGACATAGTAATTGAGACGTTCAACAGCAACCATCTGTATTCAAATTTAAACAATGCAAAACAATTTTTTCATTTGTGCTTTGACTCACACTAGCTTCAAAGTCTGCTGCTTGCAGTGACAGTGCATTTGCAAGCGGCGAAAAAACTGATATTTGAGATAACGCTATTCCGACAAACGCTGTTGTCATGACACCAGTGACTCCGAGAAGCGCAATAATCAAAGTTACAACCGCACCAAACAAATTCATGCGCAATGTCATCCAAAGCATTGTGTGGTTGAATAAAAGTCCAGCAAGATTTGCTTGATCAAGCTTCCTTTTCTCCCGAAGAATGAATTGCGATTGTACACGAAATGCATTGATTGTTGAAACGCCTGTTAGCGTTTCCGAAATATGCGCGGTAAGAGGAGATTGCATAATAGCCGTTAATCGTTTGAGTTCACGATAAGATTTTCTGAAAAACCGAAACAGAAGCGAAAGTCCGATTATGAGTAAACAACACACAGCTGACTCAGCGAAAATTAGATAATATTAAAAAATGAACAACTGCGCTTACGAATGATTTGCCAGGATGTGATGCATATTGTAATGATAATACCAAGACAGTTTGCTGAGTTTGCCAGAAAGGAGTTAAAGGTAATTCCTGTGTTTTGATCTAGCGATCTGACATCATTTGTCATTCTGTTTAACAGTCTACCAATTGGTTGATTATCATAAAAAGACATTGGCGCTTTCGCAAGGCCTTTTAATGCATTGTCGTGAAAATATTTTGCCCCCCGAATGCAAATGTACATTGTGTAGGCGAAACTCACAACTGTAACAAAAAAGAGAAGCTTTATAACCACAAAAAAAAGAGGGGAGAAGCAAGAACAACCACTCCTTACAATCGAAAACTGTGAATCCACACGAGAAAACAGAATACAAGATTAAATATTCTGTTGTCGGATTTGAGAATCCCCAATAATTACTTGACCAAGCAGATAAAGTCAATTGTTGCAAAACGTAAAAGGCGACCAAAAAAATCAAGCGAACGAGTTGCATTCCAACACCAATGGCACCAATCGATTTTACATACGATTTGTACGTGTTCCGCGTCACAGATCCCTGGAAACAAACAGTAACCAAAATAATGAGAAGAAAAAGAAGAAAAAGAAAAAAGACCGGAAATAAATAATGAACAAGAACCGTTAAACGATCTTCAAGATTGGTCTTAGTTGTTCCAGATTCTATTTTCAAAATTTCTTGATTTTTTTTTGAGCTAGAATCGGGTTTTTCCTCGTCTTTGTCATCTAAGTGGTAGTCTCTCATAATGTGAAATAGTTTACCATTTTCATTCACCATCAACTCAGAAAACGAGCCCTTTTGAACAATCTTGCCTGCATCCATTACGACAACTTGATCTACTTCAGGGAGAAGATGAAGAAGATGTGTTGCAATTACAATAGTTTTATCTTTCATTAGTGGGTTTTTAATTGCTCCGTCAAAAAGAGACTTGGTAACATGTGCATCTAATGCCGAAAGTGGATCATCCAGAATGAAAACATCGGGATTTTTGGCAATTGCTCTGGCTGTTCCAAAGTTGATTTAATTTGAAAAAGTGCTAAAATGATCACACAAACCGAGTGCTAATCTTGCTTTTTGTCCTCCAGATAAATTTATACCCTTTTCTCCAATTTGTGTTTGTAAACCATTTTTAAACAAGTTCAAATCTTTGATCAACGCGCAAGCCTCAAGCGCCGTCTGGATTAGAGGCAAGGCAGCATCGTCATACAACGTGATGTTTTCCTCAACGGTTCCAGAAATAATCCAAGGTTCTTGCGAACAGTATGCAACATTTCCAAATATTGAGGCCTAAGTTTGCATCAAAAAAAAAAAGAAGAAAAAAAGAATAGAATAGAGAATAGGACAGAAAATAATAAAACCTTTCCAGCAGTTTTCCTCATAACACCAGCAAGCGCAGCAAGGAGAGAACTTTTTCCTGATCCAGTGGCTCCAACAACAGCAATTAAGGAGCCTCTCTTAATCGGAAGAAAAAGATTTTCAAGCGTAAAAACATCTTCGTAAAGTTTGCTTGACTTTTCTTTGGAGGAAAGTGGATCCAATTCTTTCACATCAGCTGTATCTTTTGCAAAAGACTCCCATGTAAATGAGGCATTTTCTAATAAAACAGACAAGTTTGATGTTTCGATTCTATTCAACGACTTTTTCGCAAATTGGTCAAGCTGGTTATTTGGAACAGCTTCGGCGTATTGTGATACGGAAAGATGAATTTGCTTGGATTCGTTTTCAGCCTGTCCTAGTTTGTCCTCCATTTTCGCCTTTTCTTCACCTGAGTTGAAAATTACATCATCAACAGAATCATTCAGTGGAACTGTATTCGTTGAATTGCTTATCTCCGACACTGAAATAAATTTGATTGAATCCTCTGGATCTAATTCTTCGGCCAACAAGAACTCACACACTCGTTTGTATGAAGCAATTGACTGCACGAATGAGCTAAAAATATGGACGTAATTTGAGATTTATTGAACATCATATTATTCTCACCTTATAATGCTCGGAATCACGCCAGATATCGAGATCAACGTGGATAGGAAACTAAGAGCAGGAAAGATCGTACTCGGCGTCATCTGGTTCCCAAGTGCACCAAATGTCACAAAAGTAAGAGCGGGTGTTAGGCCTTCTTGGAAAATAATGGTTGCGATTAACAGTACAAATATAAAAACAAATTTGTATAAAATTTCGATTTGCTTGTCTCTTGCAGCTTGTATTTTTTCTTGTGAATATTCTTCGAGCACGTGGTATTTGATAGCTTTAATACCGTACAAAAATTCGCGTAGCATCGACGTTCTTACATCCATCGCTTTCATGTAGTCTTTAGCTTGCTTTCCCAGCAACGGAGAGAGCAGAGCCGTGAGAATGCTTAACGAAATAAAAATACCAGCACCGACTAAGGTAGAAATTCCGAGCAGAGTTGACACAAAGTAAAGAACAAGCACGAGCTGCAGCGGCATGGTCCAAATCTGATTGACAGAATCGATGAAACCAAGAATAGCAACCGTGTCTGAACCAACTAATGTGGTGATTTTTCCAGCAGAGTATTTTCTGGTTGATTTCGCCGATAAATTGAGACTTTTTCTGTACATTGCATTGACTAGAGTGGCTTTGGTTCTTGTTTGGACAACATTGACTGTCGAACGTGAGATAATCATCCCCACAGCGTAAAGCACTTGCATTCCAAACATGAGAAAAGCTAGTGCCCATCCATTATCAATAAAGAGCTTATATTTTGGATACATTGGGTCTAAATAATTCAATATCTGGAATAAAATGATAAGTTGTGGTAGCAAGGGTCCAGTCAGTATATAGCATCGAACCTCTCCAATCATCAAACTTGATAGAATCGTCATAGAAACTGAAACAAGCTGACTAAAGCCATTTAACAAAACCATGAAGACTATTCTCGGAAGCAATGCTTGAAACATGGAAAGCTTAATTGTTTTGGATGACACTCCTGGACCCGCCTGAGCAACGTAAGCATCCAACCAGTGCGAACAAGATTCTGCGGTTTCACTTTTACCAAGCAATGGAAGATCCTGTTGGGGCATGAGTTGGGGTTGCGGCGAGCCGCTGGAAGGCTGAAACACTAATATTGAATTCAGCGGATTACCGTTTCAAGCAGGGATTTCTTGGAGCCCACTTTCAACAGAGGATATATCCATGCAACAGTTGCAAACGTGAGAGGGCTCCAAGTAATTCGCGGAATGGTCTCTCGAATCATGAATTTTTTTTTGTCATAACCCTTATTGTTTGAAACCTGTGTTTTTTGGAACTGCAGATCAGGCCCAGAGACATATATACATCTTCTTTTTCTTCCACAACTAAAAATTATTCAACAAGTAGTAGTAGTATTGGAATCGGCAGTAGAATTTAAAAAAAGTGGAACATCGTAGTGTTTAATCTGTTTGATGTCAAGGTCAATAGAGGGGTTTGGATCGCAAGCCCAGTCTTGCGGCCCAGAAATGATTTAAGCAAACCTCTTGATATTAAAGCTTCTTTTAAAATGCAGTGCTATTAATATGTCGGTGATAGAAAGAATGGAACGGAGCGTGGCTGGTTTAAACGAAATCAGAGTTCGAAAGTTTCATACAAGGAAGAAGGTGGTAACTTTGGTCAAGTGGAATGAGACTCCACACGAGGTTGATTCTTCAGTTGGTTTAAAGTATTTGTTCAATAATGGTTAAAACAGGCAGAAGGCATTCGATTTGTTGCAACAATAAACTCCAATTTTCATCACCTAACACTTCTATCCTATTCTTCCAACACTACCTTTAACAAAATTTACCTACTATTTTCATTGTGATGAGTATGGATTCATTATCTGGTCACAACAATGCCATTTGGATTTTTTGCATCTTTATGACTATATCACTCTGACGAGATTGGAGTCTGTCAGAGCAATTCCAGTTGCTATTATTTCTGGAGTGAATTTTGTTGGGCCCTCAGTTGAATATGCCTTGGTTTCAAGGTGTAACACTAGTGAAAAGCATTGATGAATTATAAAGTGGTATTGCTGCTTTAGTAACAAATTTTTGACTGCTGATTTCAATAAAGCAGCACTGCTGAGATTCCAGCTGAGATCTGTCACCAACACAGGGATGGCACAGGGAGAAAATGCCATATATTCTAATATAAAACAACCCCTACAATCAGCCACAGACCCATGAACATGCCTGTAGACCTAAAGCATGCTGTTTCCCACACAATGCACATGAGAACACAAAGATTCATGTGCTGTACAATTACTTCTTCCACTGCAAACAAGTCTCAAAAATTGCCAGTGTATACATGAAGTGCACTGAAACAATTTGTAACTGGATCAGGCAGTACAAGGAAACAAAGGCTATTCAAAAGTTTACAACAACACAAGAAATGCATTCTGGATTATGATTATTTCAAAGTACAACCCCTGTTTTTCTTGGATGAAGCACAGAAAGCCTTCAAATCACATTGGAAGGTATCTATTAGTATATTGGAATGGCACACACTTCAAATCAAAGAAACAGACATAATGCAGTCTATGCATGAAATTAATAGCTTAGACTGGACAAAGTATAATCTGGTATTCTTGGACACCATCTCCTTCAATAATTGAGGTCTTATTTGATGCCGTGGATATGCAATGAAAGGAACAACTCTCTGTATCCAAGAGTACCAGCAGTTACCAAGTCTCTTTACTTACATTAATAGGCTATTTTGGAATATTTAAGTCATATTGTACAGAAGAAACTTTCAACCAAACTAAGTTTGACAATTGCTGTTGCAACTTTGCTCTTCAGTTTGGAAAAGTTTCAAAATATCCTGGCAAGCATTGATATGGACCCTGGATAGTACTTCTAGTCATTGATCTTCACAGTTTATCATGTATTTGCCCTTTCTTGAAATAATTCCTTTGTTTTTACCAACATACTGTCCCTTCTTTAATATAATTGAAAACTGTTTAGAATGCTCAAGAAATGACTGCAAAAATTATACGTGAAAATAAAGTTAACATCAAGAATATCCTCTGGATTATTGCCTCAGCTAATGTTCATTATAGACATTACAACTTCTGCTCTATTTTTAAAAAATGTGGTTATCAATATGCTGGTTTTTTTTTAAACCAAAAACTTCTTCAAAAGGATGTCTCAAAGATATAGTGGTTCTTCTCAAATTATTCTTTTTTTTAATTCTCCTATTTTCATTGTATAGATATGCAAATTTATTTACTGAAATAAAGTGAAATGTTCTTTATTTAAAATATTTAAGCATCTTCCCAATTTTCATTATTTCTGGGCTCCTCATACTTGAAATCATTGATATTTTCAATTTTGTTGAAAACATTCAGAGCATTTTCATTCTCATTTGGAGCTACAGCATTAAGAAAACTTGTAATAGCACACTTATGCACTTTTAATTGCTGCTCATGGGAGTTGAATTGATTTTTTAAGTCTTGAATATAGTACTGTAGTTTTCACTTCAATGTCTTGAACACAACTTCCTGATTTTCAATAATATCTAATGCAATCATCAAAGGCCATCAAATTTGCGCAACTTGCCTTTCATTCAGATCTTAATTATCTATTAAAAAGATTAGTGATTTTGACTGGCAGGGGTAATTGTATAGCTTGTTCTAATGTTGCTGGATTCTGAAGAATCCCAGCCCAGTCATGGCAGAACATGTTTTTGTTAGATTCTTCTTGTCCCTTCTCATTGCAATTGCAAGATCATCAAGCAAAGCTTGGTCATCAGCCCAAAGCTGGTAAGCAGTGGAGAGCGAATGTACTGGATTTACAACATCTGCATCAACTAATTGAAACCCACCACAGCAAAGCAATGGGAATAGATCCAGAATGAACTCAGGAAATGTCTAAACCTTGACTAGGTCTTGAGAATAGCCATTTAATGTCCTTCATGCTCTGGAGATAAATAGAATAGATAGAATAGATAGAAACAGGTAAGTATGGTTCAAAAATACAAACACAATGTTTTCTCTTTTTTCCATTAAGATACTGAGTTCTTGTTCTGGCACCAACAGCAACAAGAACCCTTCTCTTTACACCCAGGCTGCACTCTGTCAAAGCCTGAATCTAGAGCTGCCTCAAATACATACACAATGTTTTTCTTTTTTTTCCAATTAAGATACCAAGTCCTTGTTCTAGCACCACCAGCAACAAGAACTCTTCTCTTCACACTTAGGCTGCACTCTGTCAATGCCTGCATCTAGAGTTGCCTCATCACCCATTGCCCTTGTTGGTTTTTCACATGGAGGGGGGAGCTTTAAAAGCTTGATAGTAGATCAGGTTGTAAAGGTAGAATTTGTGTTT
>JADGJH010000912.1:0-13221 GCA_027596945.1 Physocladia obscura
AATATATACTTAAACAACAAGAAAAAAGAAAGAAAAAAAGAAAAAAAAAAGTTGAATACCAAAAATATCGAAATCTGATACTGTGGACTTATTGAAATCTGAAGTCCAATCATCAGCTTTCGTGCTACTAGACTGAGAAACCGACGTAGCAGTCGTATTAGAGCTAAAGGCGCCAAATGGGTTCGTCGATAAAGTTCCAGGAGATTGAAGAGAAGCAAAAACGTTAGGCTGCGGTGCAGTATTCACAGTCACAGTCTCGTCACCAAGTGCACTGCTTTTTGAAACTAAGACCGCGTCTATAGGAGAAGATTCTGCCTTGCTCAAAACTTCCCAATCATCTTCAGTACGGAAGGCTTTTGTTGAAACAGTAACAGCCGCGGTCGTGGTCGTCGACTGAGTTTTCGACGACGGTGGTGGCGGTGGTTTGGCGCGACTGCTCACTGTTTTTTCTACTGTTGGCGGCGCAAAAAAATCATTTTTAGGTGTTTGCGCCGGCTGGACGAAAAAATCGCCGTCTCCACTTCCAGTCGATGAAACAGCCGCTGCCTTTTCTGCACGCGCTTTAGCTTTCGCGGCTGCCTCGGCAAACAAATTTATTCCGACGCCTCCAATATCTTTTGGATCGGGTTTCTTTGCAGGTGTTGACGACGCTCCTGTTTCCTCAATTGGTGTTCCTCGTTCATACTTTTTTCCAGGAGGAGCGATTCCAACACCAGGTGGCGGTGGTGGTGGCGGTGGTGGCGCTCCAGCATTTACTACGACAAATGGTTCTGAAAAACTTAATTTAATACACGCAGATAAACAATAAAAATTAAAAAAACCTGGATTAGGCGGAGCAACTGGTGGCGGCAATGGCAGTGGTGATGATGAGATATTTGTTGCAACATTTGCAATTATCGAAGCAAAAGGTGTCGGAGATGCAACAACGTTGGCTGTCGGCGCAGGTGGTTGTGGCAGTGGAGATGAAACAGTAGCTTTTGGTACTATTGGAGCAGAGTTGATTCGTGAGGATGGCGGACCCCAATCCTCATCACCATCATCGTTTTTATCAGAAGCATCCTCTTCATCGTCAGAAACATGTGCGTCCCTCAATTTCGCCAATGCCTGCTTTAAAAGACTATCTTGAGTAGCTGGCGGCTGGCTTGGACCATTAGAAGAGCCTTGCCTAGATATTGATTTTGGAACAGCGACGACTGATGCCGTAGCTGAGGCTGTTGGCGGTGGCGGCGGTGGTGGCGGTGGTGGACCACCTCCACTTGTAATGACGGGGGCATCAAAAATCGGGGCTTCAGGCGCTGGAGTAGGTTCATTTGCCGCATCAGGCGCACTTTTGGGAAATCCTCCAGCAAATGGATTGAAATTTTTAAAGTCTTTCACTGACAGCCCACGCTCAACTGGCGGTATTCCATCAAATGCGGGCTCAATTTTTGTGGATGCCACTGGAGCCGGAGTTTGTGTATCATTAGACGGCTTGGAAAACCCACCACCAAACGGATTGAAATTTTTAAAATCTTTGACAGACAGGCCCTTCTCAACAGATGGCGGCTGCGGCAAAACATCTTGCGCCTTTAATGGTTGCGTTAAAGTTTTGGAAGCCATTGCAGAAATTGACGCAGTAAACACAGTTGAAGGAGGCGTAGGAGGAATTGCAGAAGGCACTGAGACAGGAGCAACTGGAACGACAGGTGACAAAACAGATGCTGTTGACGTAGGTC
Source organism: Physocladia obscura (assembly GCA_027596945.1). NCBI lineage: Eukaryota > Fungi > Chytridiomycota > Chytridiomycetes > Chytridiales > Chytriomycetaceae > Physocladia > Physocladia obscura. The sequence goes on from JADGJH010000912.1 coordinate 1,716, forward strand.
CATTGGTCGAAGCAACAGGAGCAGTCCGAGAAGCTTGATTTCTGGAAGGTGGAGGTGGAGGTGGAGCCGCTCGTGACGGTGGCGGTGGCGGTGCCGCCCTTACAACTGGAGCTTTTTGTTCAGGAATTCCAAATGGATTGCCTGTTGCCACCACAGGCTTTTGGACTGCCGATGATGGCTGTGGGCTCCCAAATGGATGGTTACCTGTAAGCGATGGAGAAACGGGTCCGAATGGCGTCGAAATTGTTACCGGAGTAGTGACAATAGTAGCTAGCAGAGATGTTGCTGCGGCCGTCGATGGCTGGGGAACTGATTGCGTAGTAACAACTGAAAATCGATCCACCGGCTGTGCACCTGCTGACAGTGCAGAAACTTCACGGCTTCTTGCTGCAGCGCGCTCTTTTGCAGCCCTTATTGCAGCTTGGGCCTGAGCAACAACATCGTTTACTGTTGAAACGGATGCTGAAGCCCTAGGAGATGTTTCATTCGCTGGTGCAGGGGACATCGGAGTTGCCGATGTTGGCGGTGAAGAAAACAGTGATTGCGCTTCGATCGGCTTGGGCGAAGCTGGTCCAGCTTGTTGCTGAGCAAAGGCAAACGGATTATTGCTTTTTCGACGTTCTTCAAAAGAGGCACTTGATGATTGTTGCGGTGCTAGAGGAGGTGGGGGTTGTGGGCTTCCAGCACTTCTAAAACTTTCACTAAAGCTTGTTCTCTTATCCTGATTTCTTGAAAAGATATCACCGTATTGAGAAGAAGCACGCTTTTCTGGTTCCCGGAAAGAGGAAGAATATCCAAATTGTGTTGCGCCGCCATGATTCTCTTGTCTTCCTTCATAGCTTGATTGCTTCGAAGCAAACGGGGGGCTGGCTGCTGAAGAAACCGATTTTTTCGAAGCAGTCTTGTTTTTCAAATCCAAAACCACTTGACGCACTGTGTCACTACGAAGACCAACTCCTTCCTCAAACTTAATTTTCATTTCTATCGGCGGCTCCCAGCTTCTCAACGAAGCCAAAACAGCAGCAGGGCTAAATCCTTTGGCTCCACTAGCAGAAGCCCCTTCGGAAACGGATATTTTTTGCGCAATAGTTCTAAACGAAGATATAAGTCCACGAACGCGAATCGCAACATCCTCTAAATCGCGGTCATTTGCAATTTTTCCATCCTCAACTCGCCGAATGTCTGCCGTGAGGGTGCTGGGACCAGTAGAAGAAACGCTTGGAGCTGGGGAACTGGTGATATTGAGAGCCGGTGAATTCACCCCTAGCGCCGCCATCCGTGCAGCTAGCATCGCGCTGGCTTTACTGGCCGTTGATTCTTGCGAAACAGATCCAGATCCACCTCTGGCCAAATCTTGGGCTTTCAAATCTCTTATTTTCCTGTCTGCCGAAATTCTTTCCAAGTCTTTACAGTCATCCAACAATGCCTGAATTTCACGCTCTAGTTGAGATATTTGTGGTTCCGCAGCAGTAATAACGCTTGACAAACCATTCGATGAAAAGTTGTTTGAACCAGATTCGGGAATCATTCCTCGAACTTGATCAATCAGTGTTTCGCGTGCATCCAGGCTATAAACTAAGTCATCGTGAGCATTAATAGAATCTCGTTTGGCTTGGTCAATATCTTTAATCATCCCTTTCGACGCATTGGATGCTGCCTCAAGTCGGTTATTCACAATTGCCAGCTCTTTTTTTTTCAATTCCAATTCGGCTGCACGAATCTTTCTTTCTTCTTCTCGTTCCTCTTTCGTGGCAGCTCGCTGACTAAGCGAGCTGCGACTGCCATTGTTACTCCCGAAACCAAGTGGATCATCTGTAATAAATCCAGAATTACTACCACTGCGCAAATTCGAAGGTTTTCTGCTGTGCATATCATTCATCACTTGGTTTTTCATAATCGACGTTATTGAATCCAATTCGCGCGTAGACGGTGGAACAAGATTTGCTGGAAGAGTTTTCGGAACGTCTTTTCCGGCTCGTTTCGCATGAATCAGGTGCATCGCAACAGCAAATTCGTTCGAGTCAAGTTTTCCGCTAGATTGAGAGTCTGCGAGAGTCCTGTTTATGTTGTTTTTTTCAGTGCCATAAAAAATTCATAGTAAGTTTTCACAAACCAGATATGGCCAAGAATGTCTCCATGAAGTCCGGATTGCATAAAAATATCTTTAGCACGGTCGCCTGACGGAAAAAAGGATTGAGAAAGATGTCTCTTAAAATGAGGTTCTAATAAAATAGAACTCACCAGAAATATAACCACTCCCATTATCCCAAGTTTTAAACACTGCATCATATTGAGCTTTCTCTTGGGGAGAAATTGCCCACGGTACACCTGTGCCGCTTCCGCGAGAAGGTGGCCCAAGGTCATTCATTGAACTCCTTCCGCTCCCCCCAGCAGTTCCACTAGAATTAAACGACGTAATTCCACCACCATAGTTTTGCGATGGAATTGGAGGGGCGGGTCCGCGTTGTTGAAGTGGAGTTTGGAAAGATGATGGTTTCGCGGGAACGGCTGGAAAATTATTAAGTCCAATAGAATTGGAAAATTGTTGTTGCGGTTGTTGAGTCAAAGTGAGACTTCCGGCTACCGAGGGACCTGTAGACGCCAATACGGCCGCACGAACGTTTGGCGGTAATTCGGTCGGGATATCTGTTCCAGCAGTTGTGCGCTTTGTTATCAAAAACATGGCCAGAGCAAATTCTGGAAAAGTTAACGTTGGGTTCTTCAAAACAGAAGAAACATCCCTACATCGAAAGGAATAAATATGTGGTTAGAATGAGAGCGTGTGCGCAAGTTTCAAAAAAATTTCTTACCAAACACGAGCCAAAATATCATCGGGAAGTCCAGACTGAACAAAAATGTTTCTAGCTGCCATGGCTATTTGTTTTCGGTAAGAATTGGTCGATCTGATTGCTGTTTAAGGAAATAATTCATACCAGAGATTTGTGGTTGACCACCAGAGTTTGACAAAAATAAAGATTCATATCGCCTCAAATCCGCATCATCAATAAACTCGAGTTTTACTTGATGAAAAAAATATAAAGGTCAAAAATAATTCTACACGCACACACGAAAAAAAACAAAGTCACCGACCTGGTGTTCTAGAAACTCCTCCAGATCCAGCCCCTACAGCAGAAACGCTTCTTCTCAAATCGTTACCACCAGGGGCAATAGAATTAAAACTATTTTGTGACTGCTGAAAGCTGCCTTGTGGTGCAATACTGCCAAAACCTACAGAAGGAAAAAAAAGTCATTAATTGTTATATGGAGAGGATGATCAATTTCCAAGAATATGCCGTTTCGAGCGAGATCAAGAGAAAATAAGGCGATGAAAAAGTCGAGCAAAGATACTAATAAGTGTAAAGCAAACACGGAGAGGTGGATTTGTGGAATTGAGCTGGGTCTCTAAATTGAGCAGTGGCGTAGCGAGGGGAGAAAGTGAGAGAAAAAGCACGTACTTTGCTGAGATATGTTGTTTGGAGCATAAGATTGCAAACCAAGCTGTGGTTGCAACGGCTGTTGTTGCTGTTGGTAAAGCGGGTTCAACGACGCGAAACCGGCGGGCTGTTGCTGGAGATACGGCTGTTGGGACTGCAAATACGGCTGCTGCTGTTGTTGTTGTTGCTGTTGCTGCAGCAGAGGACGATACTGCTGCTGCTGCTGCTGATACTGCGAGTTGTAGTTCATGCAGCAAGGACTCTTTTCGCAATCAAATTCTTTGTTCTTTCTTTGCCTGTTCTTTCATAAAGTATTTATTGGGAAAGGTGGGTTCAGACAAACAGGTGAGACACGTCCTTGCCGTCCACAGTGCCGGACTCAACCAGCGTCTTGAGGTTCCGCGTGCCGGCGTCGAAGGCGGCGGGCAGAAACGGGGCAAACACCGCGCGCCACACCCACGAAGCCGCCCCCGTCACGCGCAGGCCCTGCTCCAACTCCAGCTGCTCGCCATCCACGCGCCGCCACGTCCAGTACCAGTCCGCGTTCGCGCCTGGTAGCTCCGTCAGATACTCGAACCGGCTGCCCGGTTGCGTGTTGCGGATCGTGAACCTTGAAGGACACTCAACGTAACTAACAAACACTACACGGCACCACAACAGGCTACTCACGGAAACGTCCGTCCATTCTTCATCGTTACCGAGCCCTTTGCCCCTTCTATCGTCTTTGTTGCCGCAACCGCAGCAGGGTCGTCCAACTTTGCTGCCGTCAGATCTACATCCCACACCGGCCAGTGCTCTACTTTACTCAAAATTGCAAACAGCCGCTCTTCGCTTCCTTTTATCAATATCGTCTTCATAATTTTTGCGTGTTTCGTTTGTTATTCTCGTTTCTTCTTTCTCGCGTTTTTGTCTCTTGTGCTTTGAAATTGTGTTCAATCACGTGGTGTCGAAAAGAATGAGAAATCAAACAGCACTGTACATCTTTACCTTCCTGATAACTACTAATTAAAATCTTCATGGAAATAAAGCGTTATCTGCAACAAAAAAAGTCAATAATTGAAAAACTTTGATTGAATTTGTGAGTGTTAAACAGAATAATGAATGCAGTAAACTTGGATCTTGCCGCGCGTGCACATTCCCTGAATGCCAACGACCTAGCAGCAAAAGTTCTGTGCACCAATCTTACATCAGCAATATCCGCGTTGAAATCAACACCAATCCCATCAACATCAAGCTCATCATCATCAATACCACCTGAGGCAGCAATAAAATCGAACATGGCACTTCTAGCTCTGCGATCGCAAACGATGGCAAACGCACTCCTTCCACGGCTTGGAGACTGTGCGCCGTGCGAAAGCGAATTATTGGCGACGCGAAAAGACGAAGATAAGGATGAGGATACGTACAATCTACCGCCGCCGCAGCTTGTTTGTCTGCGCGCGGCCCAGGCTGTTGCGTCCGTTTCATTATCTTCTTTGCCATCATCGTCATCACTATCATCATCATCATCTTCTTTTTCAAATGCTTTTCCTCGCTTCTCGAAAATACGCGTGGTGGCGTGCGGCCGTTTCCGCATTGGTATCGTGTCTCGCACAATTCCTACCAACGCCACAGTAGCAACCAACCCCACAATATTCTCGAACTCATTTTCGAACAACGTGAATTATATGGACTCTTTGTCCAATGACCCGCAGGAATCTTTATTGACTGCTTCCAGTCTTCTGCATACCGCGTTTGATGTTTCTCAAAATGCCATAAACTCTGTGTCTCACGATTCGCCTCGCTTACCGCTGCTCCGTGCTATTCATGTCGATATTTGCCTGTGGTTGGCATTTGTGTCCCTCTCTGCTACTGCCATCAACACTACATCTGTCTCAAATTCTGTCGTTACTCTCGCTGATTCTGCCTTGGCGATTATCCCCCTCTTGAACTCATCCGACCGTAATTCTCTAATGTAAGAGTGCTACCTTTTTTGTTTTTCTGTAATTATGTTTAATTTTATATTTTCGCAGACTGTTTGCCAACTTGTACAAGTCCCAAGCTTTATTCGAAATATCAATAATAGTTCCATCCCAGACCGCTGATACCATTTCATCTTTAACTTCAACTATATCTGCATTGTTGAAATCTGTACCGCCTGGAATCGGGCCGCCCCCAAACATCAACAACAGCGACTATCTAGAGATGCTGCTATTAAAAATATCGCAGGCTTGTTTGGGTTTCAGAATACACAAAAATCTTTGTGTTTTGTCCGACTCTCATGCGACTCTTTGGCGTGAGGATTTGATTGCCCAGATCAATTCACTGTGTATAGATATTCATGCGAGACGACGCCAAAAGCAGTCGGATTTTGTTTCTTTTGATCAGATTTACATTTCTCAATTACGGCTGATTCGAGCGTATCTGTTTGTTGTCGATCGGTCTCCAAAATTAATGCACTTTTCTTGATGTTACTCGACTTAATTATTTTTTTTAAAATTTTTTGGTATATGGAATAAACGATGCACGTACAATTTTTTACAATATGGAAAAAAACAAACACAATAGTCTTTGCATTGTTGGCAACACAATACAATATGGCACAACGACCATTGTTCTTTTTTTATATAAATAATAACGGAATCCTTCTAAACAAAGAAAAAAAATAGTAGAAAGAAGTTGCCGAGCGAGCCATTTGGAAACGAAAAAGTATATGAAAGTGGCCAACCTTATACTATGTCTCTCAAGTCTGTTATTACAAGCAACGTTTTCAGGGGCAGCTCCGATTGAAAACCCTACTCACAGTATCTCGCCAAACAAAGTTGGATTTGCTCTTCGTAGAACTCGTACTATTACAAAATAAACGATTTCACAATTTTAACCGATTTTTGTTTTGTTTTGTTTTCTTCACAACACATAAACTTCTTCACAACACATAAACCCTGGATATCCAAAAATTAAGGAAAATGAAATAAGAAAACAACACACACTTAATTAAATCTTCTTTCACCATCGACAGACTCGTCCAAATCGCAAAGCTCCAACCACAACTAGAAATACACGTTTCCATTTTCGTCGTGGGCTATTCTCAAGCAACGATGGTTCAAGCATAATAACACTTCCGTAATCGCTACCACTACCACTACCGTGCTTTTGATGCAGCTGTGCCAACAGCAGTCGTTGTGATTCAAGAAGATCCTCGATTCGCAGAACAAAATACCGTTTTTGGAATACCAAATCGGACCGCCACATTTCTAGCCTTTGATTGAAAGTACGGAAAAATTCAAAGGCATATCCAAGTTCAATGAGCCCATCATCGATGGTTTGAATTGGCATCGCGTCATTGACGGTTTCTTGCACTAAATTCCAGATTCTAGATTCCAAAATTTGAATCTATCATTTTTTTAGGACGTTATTTTCTGTTTATTATGAAAATAGTGTAAAAACTTACTCGTTCTTCAACCCCAGCCAATCGAAAAACCTCGCGCTCTAATATTTCAATCTGCATATTCCGCTGTGCGATCACATCATCAGTAACATTCCGTCGATGCCTCAACCTCTCAAGAACATCTCGAAACACGTCATCTCCACCACGACCACCACCATCAATCATCGCCCCGGCTTCAAACAATCCATCTTCCAGCATCCTAATCTCTTCTCCAAGCTGTGCCTCGCGTACTTCAAAATCGGCCCGTATCTGCCTCTGTACACGCACATGTTCTTCAATTTCGATCTCCAGCGCTCGTAGTCGCGTCGCATTCCACGCCTCCAAGTCTTGGATCCGAGCCAATAACACGTTATGATCATTGTGCATGAGTTTGTGTTGCTCCAGTTCATGCGTGAGCAATTCTAATCGCTCCGCATCGCGCGTATGACAATGCCTACTTGTTTGCAAATCGCGCTCAAGTTGGTGAATTTTTTCGGTTAGTGTCTGGTTTTCTTGGCGGAGTTGGAGAATTAGGTTGTTGTTGGAGATGGCGGTGGTGTAGTCATTTTCGTTTGTGGAAATATGCTTAATATAAGTGGTTGAAGTAGTTGGAGAATTGCTGTAATGTTGCGGAGAAGAGTTTGCGTGCGATGTGCGACTGTTGGAGCGGCTCATTGCATGAGGTTCGGATGCCGTATATGCAGCCACGTCTGGAAAAGTATTGTAGTTTGGTACAACTTTGTGTGGTTCACTTTCATGAAATTCAATTGCCCTTTGAAATTCTTTAAATCGTTTTTCGATATATCTGTTGCGTTTTTGTTAAAATGTTTTGGTCGACAAAGAAGTACATACTCAAAACAAAAGATTATATTTTCCAAAGATACAATTGCGTTTTTACCATCCATGTTTCGAATCAAAATTTGCCGAATTGTATTGCTATGTACACGAACCATATCTAAAACCGAATTAATATTCTGCAAAAAGCTCTCATCCATTTCGTTACTCAATGAAATTTCTTGAGACGTCAGTAAAAACAGGCTTTCTTGCAAATAGAGACACAGTTGATGAATTAGATTTTCCTTTGAGCCAAGATTAAACTCGTTCAACTGATTTGATTCATTTAGAGAGAAAATCAACTCCGTTTCGCGCCTCTTAGCAGTTTCGAGTTGCTCTTCCAGATTCGAATTGATTTCGGAGAAATCAATACAATCATCTTGAAGTTCCAAAATCTCTGCTTTCAGTTTTGCAATCTGGGAATCAACTTCTTCTTTGGAAGAAGCAGCGAGCAAGGATAATTGGGTATTTGCATCGTTTAATTGATTGTGCAATTGAGAATTTTCAGAAGTCAAGGAGTTTAGTTGCGCTACTAAACTCGAGTTTTTGTCAGCAAGAATTTTATTCTGCGCATCTACGTCGTGTAATTTCGAAATCACATTGGAATAATCGACACGCAAAGATTCGCAGATTTCATTGAGGGCATTGTATTCGGCGCCATCTTTTTGGGATTGCAAGATAGTCCGTTCATCAGCCGCCTGTTTCGCCTGCACAATTCGGTTGTCACATTCAAAAACAAGCTTCTCCCGTCTTTGTTCTTTAATTACTTTGATTTCTACCATTTGCACTTGGAGTTTCTCTATGATTTGCTGTTTATCCCCAACTTGCTGTCCAAGCAGCTCGATTTTTTTCAAAAGTCCAGACTCTTTTTCGGAAAACCGTTGAACCATCACAACATGATCTGAAACACTTTTATCAACTGCCGCTGCCATTTCTTTGACACGCGCCTCGAGCATCGCCGTATTAGATTTCGCGTCTTCAAATTCAACAAAATAAGCAGCATTTTCAGCGCGCAGCAATCTCACTGTTTCCTGCGCATCAGTCAGTGCAGCAAAGTGAGCAGCGACGGTAGTTTGCAAAACTGCATTGGATTCTCTGATCGATTCGGCGGCTTTCTTTTCGGATTTCAATAGGGATTGGGTTTTAGCAAGTGATTTTTGAGTAAGCGCCGAAGCGTTTGATGATTCAACAATTGCTGATTCGAGAACTTTAATGCGATCTTTCAGAGCCTGACTTTCAGTTCGTAATATTTCATTTGTAATACTTTGGTTGTCACTCAAAAGTTGTGCATTTTCAAATTCTTCGACTTTTCGCAGAGCTTGAGAGCATTCAGCTTGTACCCGAATATTTTCACTCTTTAAGAAAGCGATTTCCGTTTCTAAATATGAGACATTCGACACCAATTGAGTGTATTCTGTTTTAATATTTGTCCAATCAGTCTTGAGTTGTGTATTTTCAACTTCTAATTGAGAAATACGTTCGTTTAGGGCAGTATCTTGGGCAGATTTTTCAGAATTCACCTGCTGAATAACTTCAGCGATGTCGCGTGCATTATTTTCATGTGTCGCGGATTCGGCAGTTTTCACAACGAGTTGAGGCGAAAGGGAACTAGTTAAAGTATTTACATTCGCAAAATCGTATTGCTGCTGGGTGTAATCGTGTGATGACCGAGTAATTGAATTACTATCGACGCTGCTACGCTCTTTATTGTCGTGATCTGCGTTACGAATCATTTCAGGCGATGGTTTATTTTTCTGTATTTGTTCGATAGTTTCAACGAGTATCGCGACACGCGCCCGCTGACGGGAAGCATCATCTTCGGCAGCTTTGAGATCCATTTCAAGGAGTTTAACACGGGCTTTGTTATCTTCAAAGTCGGCATAATCACGTTCCCAGAGAGCAGTCTCTTGGACCGCAGACTCAGCGCGACTGGTAAGTGCCGCAGAAGCAGCGTCGAGGGACAATTGGAGTGATTCAATATGAGCACATAGTTTTACTTTGTCGCGTTTGAGGGCAGCAATAACTGCTGACGGTGAATCAGAGTCGCTACTACAACAGCAGTTACTATTATTACAGCACTTGGCGTTATTATTGCTATTATTATTGCACTTGCCATCATAATTGCTATTGCTGCCGCTGACGTTAAAACTGGAAATGTTACTAAAGTTATCTTCTAAATTGACAGCTGAGATTGCGGAGATGGGATTCGGCGAGATGACGCGGTCATCTAGCACCAAATCATCAAGATCTGCAGGATCAACAGATGCAATATATTGCTGTGGTGATTGTGATGCTGAATGCGACGACTGTTTTGGAGGATACTCCGCGTAAAAATTTTGCGAATATGGTTCCTGGTATTGTTGTTGCTGAGATTGTTGATGCGGTTGCAGCTGTTGTTGCAGAGGTTGAATTTCGGGGGGAATGGAGAACGAAACGCGCCGTGTAGAAGTAGCCGAAGCAGTGGCAGCAATAGTTGTAACACCTGATTCAAGATGTTGGTAAACGGTGCCGATTCCTGTCGTTTCCAATGTTTGGTTGGATTCCATCTTTTGTATTCTTGATTTTTAATCAGCTTCATTCTTGGAATAATTTCAATTTCAATTCCTCACAATCTCCAAAAATGAGCAACGCTCTGGCAACAGCATCTGAGACCACAACATCGCCAACGACATCGTTGACCGTGGTGACAGTGCCACTAAAACATTCGGCAGGTTTGGCATCGGCGCCGGTGACAGAGACGGCAACATTGACGGGAAGCAGAGCGGAAACGAATACGAAAGTAGAAACAGGAACCGCAACTGCGTGGATAGCGGGTAGTACCGGCGCGCAAAATGCGACATCTAAAATCGCGATTTCGCATGGTCCAAGTGCTGGCATTGTGGCGGCAATCGTGGCGCCCTTGTGTCTACTCTTCTTTTTGCTGGGTGTTATAACCGCAAGGGTTTTGCTCCGTCGCATACGCAAAAATAATAATAACAGCAACAGCAATAACAACAACAACAACGACAATCATAATGTAAACAACACCTCGAATTCTTCCGAAATGCAGCTGTTTAACCAAGGTGGGAGTCGCGGCGGAACATCGGGCTCGTCGTCGAGCGAAGGCATGCTGGAATCTAGTCTGCAGTATTCCGACAGCCCCACCATTGCGCCATCGCGCCTGCACACTTCACCAACAAAGAACTCTTTTGGAGCTGAAAAAAATAATGCTGAATTAAATGGCTCCGATATCAGCTCCAATGCCAACACTATCGATAACGACGCCACGGCACCACCACTTTCAAAAATAGATCATGTGCTTTTGACATCTGCCAGCGCATTGACACCCGCATTTGCTTCTACGTCAACAGTTGATGGGTTGTCAAGACCGATCTCCTTACGCCAATCCCAAACCCAACAGCAAGCATCCGTTCTCCACCGTTCAAATTCCCGCTCGCTTGCAATGCTCGAGAGTCTGGAACCACCGCCACCATATCAACAATTTTCTCTCGATGTTACTACCCCTGACCCTATAATAATGCCTTCAGCTCCGAATCTAGAAAATTTGCTTTCAATTGAAACCCTTAGTAATCACAATCCCAATATCCGAGCAGTTTCTCAAGAACGGATGCAACATCAAAATGCATTTGCTGGTGATCGAAATGACCACGCGCGGCAACGGCAAAATGAGCATCAATTACAAATGGAAAGGCGAAGGCGGTGGAGTCTCAACGACGCAACTGAAGCATGGTTGGCTTAAATTTTTGTGTTAATCTTTTTACACGAACGTTCGCATTCGTCTCTCTCTTTTTTATTTTATTTTTTGTTTTTGTTTTTCTCGTATGTTTTATAC
>JADGJH010000913.1:1787-13220 GCA_027596945.1 Physocladia obscura
TTGTTTGATAGTCTGGTGCAGGAGGAACGTCACTTGCATTACCTTGCGCGCCTGTAAACTCATCCGCGCCTGGAAAAGAACTTGCACAAACATACGGCTTTTCGCATCTGGAACTCAGTTCTTCTGCAGCAATATTTGACTTTGTCGACGAAAATAGTAACACTGTGTTCAGTGCTAGTGTCTCGCCGCGTAGACCGGTGGATGTGAAAGTTAACTGCGAGTTTTTAACGAGCGCTTGCGATTCTTCTATTCATTTTAAACGCGCTTTAGGCGATACTTGTGCTAATATTCCTGCAATTGATGGATTCTTGTGTTATTCAAATGACTCGGCTAAAAATTCTGAAGTTCTGCTGGCTGTGTCTATTGGAATTATTTGCGTATCTTTTGTTGTTTGGTGCGTTACTTTGACATATTCAAAGTGGAAGTGGGTTGCTGCTGGTGTACTATTTTTCAGGCATCTCACTGGAACGAACAACTATAGGAAAATATAAACAGTTTGAAAAAATAACAATAAAGCGTAAAATATTGGAGTAGACTAAATTATTTTACTTTAAGTTTTGGTATCTTAATTTTTCCATAAAGAAGCAATCAGGAATCTGCTCAACAGTGTAAACTTCTCAAGTTTGTCTGCGAAAATTCATTGCCTGCATTAACATTTTAAGGCATTACAAGATATTTTCCCCAACATTTTTTTCTTTTTGGTCTTTAAACACGTGTTTCAAATATTTTTTAAAATATTTTTTACTGTATCAAACTGCCAAAATATCGTGCTATAAGAATGTAACCCTAAGTGTCATTTGGAACTATTGTTTAACTACTTTGCATTCAAGAACATCAAAGTTTGTTTCATTAGCCGACTAAATTCAATCAATTCACATCAAAAGAAATTTTTTATGAGGCGAACCAAAACATAGCAGAAAACAAAAACAAAAACAACAATGGTAGAGTATGAGTAGAAATAAACACAATCACTGAGACTCTTCAACAAGAATAACAGGCTCCGGCAACGGAAACTCATCAGAAAACTCATTCACAGACTCATGTAACGAAGACTTGAAAAGTTTGGAGTCATTCATCAAACTCTTCAGTGGTCGTGGTGTCTTTTTTCCAAGCGGACTCACACCATTGGGATACTTTTCAAAAAAGTCATGAACAACCTTTTTCTTTACGTTAAGGTAATATTCACGTTCAATGCCCATGAGAAACGGCGCGAATGCACGATCAAATTCAACAATATCGCGGATTTCGAGACCAGCCGTGCGCGCTTTTTCAATCATCCATTGCAGTGTCACATCTGTCAGGCCATGCTCCCACCATCCGCCACCAACATCACCATGTGATCCACGGAACCAGACTTGCTCACGGACAAAATCGGAACCGAGTTGTTCGACTTCGACTTCTTCAAACATGTGTGGGGGAAAGTATTCACGGTTTTCGTCAATTGCAACGGCGTGGTACGCGTGGTGTACCTTGGTACCAATGTCGAGATCATGATATGCATTTTCTTCCACAACACTGTTTTTTTATTGTTAATTAATCTAAAGTTTATTTTTGCTGTAATTTTTGTCACTTGCTATTCAATCATTCACAAAAACGTTCAACTATCGCAAACTTCTCGCTATTTCGCTAAGTATAAAACAAAACTCACCCAACATCCTCCAATACATCTTCCAGTAAGTCCGCCGAAACAACTTTATTAACTCCCTTTGGCACAAATCCTTGCGGGACAGTCAACGCCGCAACGGTATCGAAAACACCAATAAGCTTCAAGGTAACGTTCGTATAAGCATGCTCGCGTTGGAACTTGTCAAGCCGCAAAATATGTGTGGGTAAATCTTTTGCAATTCGACTGCGATAGAGCTCGAACGCATCGGCAATGCGAAGTTTTAGGGCTTCTGGCGTCGGGGCGTGGGGGAGACCTACGTGACGAATGAATGAGAAGAGGGATCGGACGATTGTAGCACCGCGAGAGAATCCGAAAGCATAGATTTCATCGCCTTCTTTGTATTCGCGGGCGAGCCAGGAGTATGCGTCAAGCATGTGACTGTGAATATTTCCAAACGCACCTACAAAAAAAATAATTTATAAGTGTCTTTTACTGAGTCAAAAAATAAAGTACCCTCCAAGTTGTGCTCAGTAGCGTCCGCGACTTCAGTACCAGGGCCAGAATGATAGTATACAATCTGTTTGAGCGAGCTTTGGTCAAGATCGTGTTGATTGCGGCCAGTCTCTTGTAAAAGATATGCAAGCTTCACAATGTTTGACGGGGCCATTGAGGTGGAAGTCTTCAATCCGCCCTGCGAAACAACGTCATAAGCATTGCCGGGAAAGTTCCACGTGCCGTCCATCGCACTGGAAGCGTGATTAAAGCGGGATTAACTCAGTTATGCTTTGAAGTATACTCATTGGCAAACTCACACAATGAGTTTACGTGGCACGAGTTTCGCAGTGTCAGCAACAGACAAATCTGCATTTTGATCGTCAGCAGACGGCACATCAACGACTACAGCCTGTTGTTTCGCACTCTGTTTTGCGGTTGTTTAGTTTAGACACGAGCGAATTTCAAATCGCGAAGGTGGGAAGAAAGAAAGAGTCGGAAGCTCACCCAGTTTCCAAGTCCCCAAAATGCTGACACTTGGTCCGCGCAGAGCAAAACGGCTGCTATATGCCCCAAATTCAATGCAACCATTCTTCGCAACTTTTTCTGTCAAATTGAAAATGGTCAAACCGCAAGTGCGACACATCCCAAAATCAAAATTTCTTCTTATCCCCCCCTTGTTCTATCCGTTTAACTTGCGTGTGACTTCATTGAATTGGTTTCTGGCAATATTATTTTTTCACTCTGGCGCGTTTTAACTTGGAAATTAATTTTGATTGAATGAATTTATTCACCCTGACACGTTTTTACTGATCTTAATGAGTGGCGGCGGCGGTCTCGTAGTTGAAGCATTTTCGGACGATTGTAGAGACGATGACGAAACGGCTGAAGGAGGAAGTGATGCAAATTTTCTCAGAAGGGAATGCCGCGATTGAGCGATTGACGGCGCAAGGATTTGACCGGAATGCAGCGGTATAGGCGTATTTTGCTTGTGATAAGAATGAGGAGTTGGCTGCAAATTATTTTAAGTGGTAAATTCAACAGTAAATTTTGACTTGAAGGAATCGGAACCCTGTATGTTACAATCTTTCAAACGTAGAGTAGTTGTTTACATGAAAAACAATTTTTTGAAAAGAATTATCCTAAAAATTTAAAAAAAAATGCAATATAAAGAGCATTGCATTGCACAGCAAGAATCTCATTTTTTGAGGAATTTTGACTGTGTTGGTGCGTGGTATTTATTTATCAGGTTTGTTCGATCATTTACTGCTTTTTGATGCACAGAATAACCATTTTCAGATTTTCCAATTTGAATGGACGAGAATGGTGCTTCGGTAATGGAAATTTGAAATTAAGCTGAGAGATATCTGCATCCTCGTATTTTTTGATTATCTTGCCTATTCATGTATTTAACAAATTTTCCTGACCCTGTTCGTATTATTCTTTGCTCATTCTTCAAGCTCTTCCAGCTCTTTTTTCATTCTATGCTTTGTATTCTTACAACCATGATGGCATGAGACCTAATACTAATTCAGTTACAAAATCTGGATTACATGTCAATTCAAATCTCTTTCTCTTGAAATAAAAAATAAGTTGAGAGTAAGTGTGGTTGATTTTGTTGGTAGTTGAGATTGTGTTCTTAGTAGGAATAGGGATACCCCTATATATCTGAGATACCACCCAAGTTGTCTAATTGGGCCAATAAAGGCAAATTCCGTTTGTGGACATGCTTGTATGTAACTATAGATAGTAGGAAATGCTAATATGTATTTGATGGTCAAGGAGGTGGGTATAGCAAAAAATCAAAACAAAAGGAATGGAAGAGGAACGCAAAGTCGACGATTGCATGATCTTCTCGCGTAGTAACGGGGAGATTTCGGAAGGCACGGTGCGCAAAAGCGCAGTCTTTCCTTGGTCCGAAAGTGAACTGGTTGGCGTCGAATTCGACCAAACAGAAGCCGGCAGCAAAGTAGACCAATCAGATGAGAGCACAAATAGCAGCGTTGCCGACGTCTCCTGTTTTGAGAGCCCACATGGACAACTGCGTGCACCACGATGCAGTCGTCAAAGTCTTGGATCCCGATCTCCTGAGAGTCAAAGAAAAAGCATACCATATGCATAAATTATGAGTTGCAATTGACTCCAACACAATAGTTAGAGCGTCTTCTTTTCCTTTAAATTATCCAATCCAGGATACATGCTTTGAATTTTCGTGGTCAATTGTAATATTTTAAATTTCTTTTCCACGTCCAATATTTTATACCAAGAAATTTCTGCAAATAACCTTATCGATAATCCCAAAAACAAATCTCGTTTATTTGCCCTACAATCCCTTACGTATATATTTGATATTTTTTGGAAAAATATTGGCTTTTCTTCAATAAATTCTGACAACATTAAAAAAGAAATTTTCCAGAGAATTCCTGCAGAATACATATTCTGTACAATTCTGTGGAATAGCCCTGTCACCACAGTATTTATGTGGAATATGAGACAGAATATGTCATGAATTTTTCCAAATTTTCTAAACTATAGTAAGTCCTCACAGGATCGAACTAATTTTGGCAAAAGCCTATCTGTAATTAAATTTAAGGGTATATGTCAAATTGATACAAACAAAATTGTTTTTTTATTGTCATAGTCCGATTTTGAAAGCAACACGCAGCATGGTTTTGTGCCCACACCGTTTTATAATACTTCTTATCAGAGTGCCATTATCATGGATGCAATTATGAGGATCGCTTCCAACACGCAAAATCTTTTGTTTCTTCTCGAATTGGTGCAGTTTTGCCGCCTCCCCACTTCCAAAGCCCAAGTTTTTTTTAACAGTAAACCTTATTTAATTTTTATTCTTTCAAGCGATAGAACTTTGCCCAGTTATTCCAGTAAATATGCCACCTGACCAGGAGGCACCACCCAAAAAAAAATTGTAGATTTTGGGATGATTTGGTGGAGATGTGAAAGTTCGAATTGTACCTACTTAGTTTGTGCAGCAGCAAGGTTTTATAAAGGAATAAAAATCAAGTTTTTATTAACCGATCTTTAATTCGTGAAGGTTTTAGTTGGTGCTGTGCTTTAGGAAGCGAGATACGAAAAATTTCGTTTCGGGTTTTCGTGAAACAAAAAAAAAACTGCACCCCACCTTGCCACCTGACATCCCCACCAGACAGGCCTTACATCGCAACCTTCAACCAACAAATTCCAAAGCCCGAGGTCGAGCCAGATTGCCACTGCTGCCAATGCCACTTTCGTTTCTGGAGGGTATTAAAATTAGATCCATAAATCCAGAAATTTTTTTTGAATAAGAGTAAAGAAAGAGTATGAAATCAATATAATCATTATCAATTTGCGATTGGTGATCGCATAGTGCGTCTGCTAGGCTAACGGAGCACCTCCAAAAGCATCTTTTTGATCAGTTCCATTGACTACAATTTTTTCCTATGAAATCTAAATCGATTGCGAAAATGATGCAATGATGGCGTCACAACACCAATGTGCTTGAAAAGCCGCGCTTTCCGCTCGTCTAATCTTATTAAACAAATTGGACAAACACATAAGAAGAGAAACAAATGAGCCAGCCAGTCGACAAGAAGATCGAGGACATTGACGCGGACACCAACTCGGACAAATTCGCTCAACTTGTTGCAGAGGAGCAGAACCACGACATCAAATTCCGCACGCTCTCGTGGCAGAAGACCGCGTTCCTCCTTCTTACCGAATATATCTGTCTTGCAATGTTGGCCCTCGCATGGTCTTACATGGTTCTTGGATGGGTCGCGGCTATCGGCGTGACGCTTTTGCTGTCTGTTTCGACGTGGTACACTTCATACGTGTGCTGGCAGTACTGCATGAAGCATCCGCACGTCCGCGACATTGTTGACATTGCGCTGCAGCTGAGTGGTGGAAACAAGTTTGTTGGAGAGGCGACGGCAGTAATGCTGATTTTGAACAACGTCTTCCTCAGTGAGAAAATTTTCTGATTAATTAGTTGGTTGATTGTGTAAACTAATTTTTTCTTTTTCTTTCTTCAGTGGGTTTCCACGTCCTCACGGGTTCAAAGATCCTCAACACGCTCACCGACCATTCACAATGTACCGCCGTCTTCCAGGTCATCACTGCCATTGTCTGCTTTATCTTTTCCCTGCCAAGAACTCTGAACCAAGTCTCGCTCATGGGCGTTCTGTCCTCCCTCGCGATGGGAATTGCAATGCTTTTGACCCTTATCTACAGTGGAATTCAGGACCACCCTGGATACGGATATGACGGGAACTGGCCAACTGCCGGCGCAACTGTCGTCACTACTGCATTGCCAATGGCCACAACATTTATCGCCGGTACCAACGCCGTCCTCAATATCACCTTCTTGTTTATTGGTCAAATTCTCTACCCATCATTCATTGCCGAAATGAAAAACCCGAAAGACTTTCCAAAAGCCCTGGCTGTTTTGACCGTTGCTGAAATCATTGTATTCTTTATTGCCGCTTCTGTTGGATACGCTTATAACGGACAATACTCTACTGCGCCATTGATTGGATCACTGGAACAAGGTTGGATGAAGAAATCTGCATTTGCATTTGTCATTATCCCCACTGTTGTCATTGGAGTACTTTATGCAAACGTGGCTGGAAAATTCATTTTCAGGAGGATTATCAAAGACAGTATTCATGGATACACGCACACTGTTTACGGCTGGAGTATTTGGACTGTGATTCAGGCTTTGCTGTGGGGTGTTTCATTCCTTCTCGGAGAAACAATTCCTTCAATGGGTGACTTTTTGTCTCTCATGTCTGCCGCATTCGACTCATTCTTTGGGTACATTTTCTGGTCGCTCGCTTGGTTCCAGCTCAACAAGGGCAACTACTTCAGTACCCCACGTCAAACCATCTATTTCGTTATTAACGCTACCATCTTTTTGCTTGGTCTTTTCATGCTTGGCCCTGGTCTGTACACATCGATGGAAGCAATTATTGCAGATTATTCGGGACCCACTAATCCGGCGTTCAGTTGTCATGACAACTCTTTGTGAGTTTTCATGGAACCAAGTTGTATTTCTATGGACAACGTAGCTTTATTTTGTGAATTATTTTGTGTTTCTTTCCACATTTATTCTTGGTGTGTTGCTTTTTCGGAATAGAATGAATTGTTGATATTACCTCCTCAGTTTTTTTATGAATTTTTGTTTCATTTTACTTGTTACACTAGATGAAGTGCCTAAAGTTTAACTCTATGCACTTGGGACAAGCATCTAACCTTGGCAAGCAAGAAAGTTTTCAGACATATATATATATTTTTTGTCAAGTAAGACACAATAAATGTGGTAAAAATAGTTTTGTCACTATGCAATAACTCAATTCAACAATGATTTTTATGAGTAATTTCTAATGGAAATGTATTCCCATTTTTTTATGTTCAAATGTTAAGCCATTTAATGAATAATAAATCATAAAAATTTCAGATGAGTAGAAATTGCTATGTATGTACTTTGGAGAACTTTTTTGGCCAAAGGCAAACGTGGAATAGAATGCTTTTAATATTATTTTCACTTGACAAACTAGAAGTTGACTTGGGCAGTACATGCCCCATGCACAATCCAATGCAATAATAAGTTTTTCAAATTTGAAGATGTTTTATTATTATGAATGGATCACTCCTTTTATCCTCCAATCCAAAACAATGAGAGCAATCATAAAAACAAATACTTGATAACTTGACATGGGTTTTAAGTGATAGCAGTTGAATTGAGAACTTGGAATTTTGTCTTGAATGCATTTGTCTGAAGTTTGGTTTTGATTACTGATGCTTGAAGATCAATCATAACTGGCTTGAATATTCACTACTGCATCTGAACTCATATCTGGAAACTGTCAGCTCCAGAAAGTTATAAGTCTTTCAGCAAACATGGGAACCACCAGATTCTTCACTTAATGAAAAGCCTATATGCCTTTTACCACTCAGAAAGGGGGTGAAATAAATGCATCACACAGGCACTCCTGGTAAAAAGTTTTAAGCAAGCTAAAATTGACCTATGTTTGTTAATAAAGCAAGAAGAAATGAATAAGTTTATTCTCCTCTATGTTGACTACTTGGTTATTATAGCTTTTACCCAAAAGGAAGTTGATGAAATCAACAATACCCTGAAAGAAAATGTCACAATCAAAAGAGCTGGGAACTGCTAAGCACTTTCTTTGCATACACATTGAGTCTTAGTCAGACCAAATATCCCCAAAAAATCCTGAAAGATATGGATATACTTGGCTGTGATTCCAAACTCACAATAACAGTGGAGAAATGGAAGCACAATGCCTTATTTTGAAACAACTTTGTTGTTATGACCTCCATATTTGTGATCAAATAAAAACCCAAAGATCTACCACCATGGGAGCACCTTTTTTATTACATTTGGCTTGAATTATTTTTGTATAACTAATTGATAATATCTGTAGGAATGCCCCTCTCAACTGGAATTAAAATTTATGACTCATTCAAACATGAACCATTCCTTATTGTTGTCACATTGTTTGTTGTACTTGTTGATAATCATTGTGTATCACAACTAGGTGATCATGGTAGTTCAACAGCTGCTTTCAATTGTCATGTGTACATGAATCAAACTGGCTGCTTCTTATTGCCATATAATACAGCTGCGTTTGAAGCGCTATCCAACACTATTCAAACTCTAAAATCAATGAAAAATTCAAATACAACTGAGTACAAACAACAAAGCAAGCAGGACTATCAGCAAACAACAGATTGCACAATATTTACTTGCAACTGTCAAATTTTTTCCAAACCATCAAAAACCTGTGGAATTATTGCACAAATTCTCCTTGGGGTCATTAAGTACTTGGCAAGAGAATCACAATCAAAATTTGAAACTCCTGTAGCCAAGATTCATGTTGAAACATTATTTGCAAAAGTTTCAAAGTGCTGATACAATATCTTATCTTCAAAGCAAGTTTTATATTACATTGGCAGCATGAACAAAAAAGATTTTTGAATGCTGAGTCAGACTGGACTGTTTTTTTTTTCAGTGGATAGACACAAGTGCCACTTGGGTTTGGCTTGCAAGCAATATTCTGAAAAACTTGCATACAATACAACTTTTGAAAGTGAAATTCATGTGCTTTTGCTGGAAAAAGTCTGCTATCTTGTACAAGGTCTTTGCAATGAGTATTTGAAGATTGATAAAACATCACAGAAACTTCATTTGCTGTCTTGTCTGCCCTACCATTTTTGCATTTGGGGGGGTCTTGGACATTATATTTTGTTGAAACTCTGGAGCATATGAATGGGCATGTGCAAAAGTCACTTTTTTATTCTAATTGGCATCAACCATCACAAGATGTTGCTTAATGTTTTGATATGCAAGAGTCTATAATTTCTTTTGTACATAATGATATGGGAAGCAGTGGTGAACTTACTGTAATTACAAATTCACCAGAAGCTTAAAAAGCTTTAAATTTGGCAAAGGCTCTTCAAAAATTTTCTTGCAGATGTGCAGTCGGATTGCTTAATTTTTTTGAGAACTGGACAAATATTGAGCTTACAGCTGATATAAGGACTATTTATGGAAATTTGTAATAAAAGAATTGGTGCTAACTGGAACTATAAATTTTTGGAGTCTTTCTGTTATTTGCATTGATAGCTTGAATGATGCAGCTGTTTATCATGATAGTGATAATTTTTTTGAATATCATTTTTCAGCATGTTCAACAATAAGTTTAGTTTTCTTTCCATTTTCACATGAATTTGCAGAAGCTCAAGGCAAACTAATTGGCCTTATTGACTTATAGTCCTTTCAATTACTTTTATGCACAAAAAAAATTAGAAATCTTACATTCATCATTCTTGAACAAATACATGGTTTGTATAGTTGGCTACCTGTATTCTATGAATGTAAACTTGGAGTTGATTAACTTTCACGATTTTTTGAATTTTTTCTCAGCAAAACAAAAAAATTCAAGCAATAATAATAATTAGTATTTAAATTATATACTTTCAGTTGAATAATTTATTTTGCATGACGTGGAGTTTGTCAAATTGGATTTTCAAATATGGGCTAATTTTCGGCTGGATTGTGTTTGCGAAAAATACTTCAAAAATTGTCGTACAAAAATGTTAGTGCAAAAATCGGCCAGTTTATTCCCTTTGGTGTAAGGCACGGTGGAATTTGTATCCTCGCAGCTTGTCAGTAATTCTTCGAGCTCTGGCGTTTCGTTGCCGATTATTTTGGCCATTGTTTTTAGCATTGTTTTTTTTACCACAGCTGGTGTGGCAGTACGTAGATTTTACCAAAATCTCAAAGTTCCTGATAATTAGTATGCTTTTCTTGTTTTCTTTATTCGCTCTGACAAAAACACAAACCAAAAATTAACCTCAAGTATTCCACTCCAGAAATATGAAAATCAATCTTATAATTCAACGAGCCATCTTTACAATACAACGGGAACAATCTCCTTTCAATTGACAGGACAAGTTTAAGGAAATATTCTCCCTCAGCCACTGAAATTGCGCCGAGAAAACACCCCTCAATATTCAGAATTAAGGGAGAACTTTAAATTTTACTAGGTGGGATAGAACAAATATAATTGCAGACTCAATTTTTGATTCATAATAGCGGCAGAGTATTCCAGATGTTTTCATTTGTTTAATTTTAATTTCTTGTTTTCTTGTTTAAACTTCTGTGAATTTTTAAATGAGTTTGCGAAAATTTTGGCAAAGAGTTGAAAAGCGACTTTTCGGCCGCCGCAACGACAATGATTCGAGGCCCAACACTACATTACTTCCATCTACAATCTCTAATACAACCCCAAAAGTCTTGGATACGGAGCCAGAACCAGATCCATTATTGTCTGATTCTGCAATGGTTACAATTTTTGTTTCTTCTGCCGGAAGTGAAAGCGAGATGCAACGCCAAGACATGCATATCAATTCATTTGACGCAACTTCTTCGAAATCGACTGTGCAGAAAGCTCTGCTTATGAACCGTTACAGGTAACTCATTGACTACCTCAAAAATTTTCTGAATCATGTTGATTGATTGCAGCTCAAATGACGAAAACAATGGTTCAATAAAACAATCCCAGGAAGTAAAAAAGTAAGTTTATTAACTGAATTTTTTTGAAAGAGTTATTTTGAACGTATTTAATTTTGATTAAACCAGGGAATCGAGTGCAGATGAAAAAATAAAACCTGAGATTAACAGGGAGGATGAAACAACAGTCTTCGCTGTGAGTAAATTTTCGTACCTCTTTTTTCCCCTCATATACGATTTAAATAATAATGCGAAAATTCAGAACGCTGATATTATTGTTCCTGATGTGGAAGACTCTGGT
>JADGJH010000914.1:0-13208 GCA_027596945.1 Physocladia obscura
GGCAGAAATATTTTAAAAATCACAGTACTTACATATTTGGAGCAGATACATTAGACTTTGTGCAGATTTAATGGCATCAGGTGGGTCATCCTTCAATGATATTCCTAAAACAGAGCAGTAAGGCAGGTACCCAAACTTTTCACTGATGCGCAAAAATTTTGTGACATATCAATGCTGGCAACATATCCATCTGTGCCTTTGAAACATTGTGTTTTTAGATCAGTCACAGCTTTATCCTTGTCATATGCCACAGGTAGACCCAAAACTTTGAATAGTTTTGAAACTATGTGCATTATTTTGTTTTTTTCATTAACTCTGCAATATAAAAGTTTTAATGAATCTGTGTTGATTTGGAGTTGAACCTACAGGTAAGCTTGGAAGACTGGCAGCCCATTAAAACATAAAGGCCTTCCTTTATATGTCAGATATCAATATTCCAACTTGGAATATACAGCATTCATTGTTAATTTGCTGATTGTGGTGCTGTCTTGCTGATAACTTGGTGGATCTCTAATGTATTGTATGTTGGACAAAAAAATTTTTTTTTTTTTTTTTTTTTTTTTGCTTTGAAATGTGAACATTTTTCCAATCACACCCCCCCTGGGTTGGAAGGCAACTTTTTCTTGAATGAAAATTTTCTTCTTTTGGAAAATGATGAAAACTGAAAGAAAACTGCTATGTTGGAATTTTGAGTACAAAAACCACAAAAGAAAAAGTTCAAATAGTCTTTATTTCTCTTTGTTTGAAAAGAAGCCTTAAAGAATAAATTTGGTGAAACAGAAATTCAACAAGTTTGACAATACTGAGGGTCTAGTAGTGCCAAATTACTCAACCTCTGAATGTGTGCTCTCAGGACTGAAATTGCTCCACTAATATAGGTAACATAAGGTAATCACTGTAAATAGACACTCATACATACCATTCATTTAAAATTATTTATATTTTGTTACAAGACAACTACTTCAATCTCAGTTTTCCATTGTGTCTTCTGGTACAGCAAAAACAAGAAATTTGATGCCAAAATCAGTTTCACCAACTCTCATTGTCACTTTGGGAAGAAGCTAGGATACTTTACATGAGAACTAGATGCTAGCCTATTGCACAACAAAGTTAAAGATAATATAGAGCACATTTTTGATGAGTTGAAATATATCAAGAACAGAAATGAGTTTATGAGGTGTATTTTTCCTTTGCTTTGTCTGATTATTTGTCATGAATATTTGAACACTCTACTTCAGACAAGTAAACATGGAAGTTGAAAAATTGAAAAATTGAATGAAGGGCTCAGTCATTTAACCCAAACAATAAATCGAATACCATCATCCTTCTTCAACTTCTTGGTTATAGCTTTTATTGAAAATGTTGGCTCTGGAGAGATGTAGTTTGTGATGGTGCTGGTGCGGAATCTTTTTTAGTCTGAAACTTTCACAAAAACTCAGCATATAATGAACTTTCCTTAAAAAAAGCTCAGTTTTTCATTCAAAAACTCACAATAAAGAAGGCAATATCACATAAATTCCAAACATTCACATTTTTATTTGACGCCACAAGGGAGAAAAGAATAAAACGAAAAACAGTGGTGACAACTTTTCTCTTGGAAAGTGGATGGGGTGGTGCCATGGGGGTGGACAAAACAACATTGGAAAAGGCAACAATCATTACTAAAATGAGTTAAAAACTAGTTTCATTGCTATCTTAACGGCCACTATGGTGGCGATTTTTAAAATGCTGGTTCAGTGCACACTTTTGTTTTGCAGAGTACGAACACAGCGTGCATTCATAAGGATTGTCTCCAGTGTGAGCACGCACGTGGACAGTAAGTCGGTTTTTTGTCTGATAGTACTTGTCACATTCATCACAGTGGTACTTCCGAATGTTTCTGTGAACGGTATCTTCGTGATGAACGCGGCTTGCTTTCGATCTATAGGATTTCCTACAGTCGTCGAATGTGCAAACGTACATTTGAATGGAGGAAGTACTGCTGTTTGCATTACTCGACGGAGTTGGTGAATTCATTGACTCTTTGACTGCAACATTCGCGAGGCCAATGGTAGCGGCATTGCTGATGGCACCGGAACCGCGGTTGCTTTTTGAAGCGAGCTTGTTTGGCTTTTTTCTTTGCTTGCGCACCGTCTTTTGATGTGGTTTGTAAGGACCGTCCCCTGAATCAGAATCTGAGTTGCTGAAATCCGGATCAGACGCAGGTGGCGAATGCAGGACTGTTATTAAGTTACGAGGAGAATCGGATGCTGGTTGTGTGTTTGCCGCGAGTTGTGGCGGTTGTGGGTATGGGTGTAGGGGAAAGAGAGGATCTGGAGCGAAACTTGGGCAAGATAATTGCAAAAGGAATATGTCGAACTCCAAATTACCAGTAAATGGTAGCTCATACGGAGAGACCGGTAATCCCGACAGCAGCCTTTGGGCCATTAGAAATTGTAACTGAGTGGCCGTAGAAAATTTCTGGGCTTGTGCGATCAGTGGTGGCAACGAAAATAACGGCAGTTGGATAGAACTGATGGGTGCATTCTCCTGCGTGAAGTTAGGGATCATGCCCTGCCGCAAGAAACTCACGTCCGCGTTGCCGGCGAAATTTACATATGGTTTGGTTTTTGAAGACTGCATGTTCAATTTTGTGTACACTTTTTTTTTTTTTCAGTTTTGAATTCCTCGTCATTTTGCGAATAGGCGCTGAAATCACGTGCACTTTTTGGCCGAATCAAATCCACAAAAATTTTCCGAAAATCCATACATTATCCCAAATTAGTATCACCCCTGACCAAGTCCAGTGCAATACAGTCGTTAATTAATGCTGGCCCGAGAGTTAAACAAATGCTTGTCAAACTCGTTGAATTATTAGTCAAGAAACAGCAAATGTCAGTGGCCCGGTACTTGCTCTGCATACAGCTCACTATGAACGGAGCCACCCATGCAAACTTAATGTATTGCAAAAAGGGAAAATAAACGAAGAATTCCAAATAGTAAATATTCTGCTAAGGAGAACACATTTAAAAAAAAATTATTTTAGCGAACTTTATGTCCTTCTTGATTGTCTTCACGATAATCCGCTTGGATCGAGTGGTGATAGCATGGGTTGTGTGTGCTGAATTCTTGGTTGATATAAGAAAATCGGAGCTGAGTATTAAATAATGTGGATGATTGGCAAAGAAAAAAAAAATCAAAACACGGCTCAATATTCTCACAATTATTGTAATTACAATTATAACTGTGTATTAAATTCTTTATTCACTGAATCTTGTTTATCGCCATGACAATCACGTAAAGTCTGTAATAAATCCGCAGAAATTCCAGTATCTGTCTTCCTCAAAGATTATTCAACAACATCTGCAGCTCCTGCAGCAAAAAAAAATTATTTTTTCCCCATTTATCTTCTATCAATAATATAATTGAAAAATGAAAATTTTTTTTCAGAAGACAAAAAGTTAAATGCAATTTCTCAAAAAACGTGGTTGGGTCAGTTTCTTAAAGTATATTAATTTAAAATTGCCAAACGTTTTACAAAACAGAAAATAGCGCAACTATTATTTATTTAATATGAAAGATATTTTAAAATCTTGAGGCTTCAAGATCTCGAGATACAAAAATTGACAAAACAATAAATCCTTAATATAATTTCTCTTCTTGTAATTTATCGTTATTCTCCTTTTTCGAGCTGTGCTTGATTTTTCATTTTTCTCATCTCCGCATTAATTTTTTGTTTCGCCCAGTCGTTGAAAAAACGCTCTTGAACCAGGAACAGGGTGGTTAAGGAAAATTGTCTTTCGAGAATCTGACGGATATTCAACGTTCTATAGAAATAACCAGATTAAACAATAAAAAATAAAAATCATGATAGTCGAACCTGTCTAACCCTAAGGATATTTTCAAAATATATCTGATTTCAATATTATCACTACTGCTTCTGAATTATTTGGCCCGTCTAAACCGTTTGCAGTTATTAACCAATTTATTCAGTCTCCTAAACAAGATTGTTCAACAGGAGTAAAATCGCAATATGCAGTTCCTTTGTATGAATGCCTTGACAACGATCACAGCTTCTATTGGCTCACACAAGATGGCTCTACTCTTGTTCAATCCATATAGGAGTTTTCAGGTTGCATTGGAACTCCTATGTTAGAAAATTTTTACCCATTGAACGCTTGCACAAATGATGATGCGGCTACTGTTTACAATGTAGTTGCTATTGCAGACGTTACAGCAGCAGCTTCTGGACTTTCTCTCACAACAAAAGCTACTAGCACGGCTCCTAACACTGGAACATCAAAAAGTGCTACTACCGGGCATAATTTAAACACTTCAAAATTCGTTTTCAGTTTTTTGCTGTTTTCTTTTTTTATGAATGAAATCCTTCCATCTACTTTCTTTCCTTAAAAATGATTATAAACGCATTAAAATTATGAGATAAATGCTTTCTACATGAAACAAGGAAAGGGATGATGAAAGGAAAACCGCCTTCCGTTGTAAATTCAAGTAATTTGTAAGTTTATTGACAGTTACATTGAGTTTCTGGAATGCAATTTTTTCAAACGCTTTGGAGCCAAAAAATTTCCTAATTTCTCAAGGGCTGTTTATGGAAACTATGGCAAATACGCAACACTATCAGGTTTCAAATTGCCAGGAATTCGAAAAAATTTTTAGATCCTAAACATACAAATTTTTCTTTTATTTTTCAAATTTCTTCCTCATTTATTGAGATTTTCTCGTCAATGGAGAGGTTGATTTTTTTTCAACCGCAATTTTCGCTTTGGATTTGCTAGCGAAGGGTCTTGAAATCAGATATTACATCAATCGATATAAACCGAACAGAAAATACTACGAGCTTGGAGTTAATGACTGCGTTTTTTTGGTTTGCAGCATCGAAGATAGCGAGGCAACGAATAATTTATTGTTATTCCGAAAGAATCAGTATTTTCTTCGCAAATGGCCACTTTTCCAGCTCTTGAGGAAAAAAAATAGCAAACGTAAAAATTCAATCATACTTTATTAGAAAAAGTCACAAACCCCTTACAATACACATTTACAGCCGCAACCGCCAACGGCACATTCGCGCGCTGAAGGTCCACCTGGGATACAAAACCAGTTCTCCATATGCTTCAAATGGCCGCCATGGCCACATTTGATGCAGGAACTTAATAGTCCACGGCATGGAATTCGGCAAATGCTGCAAGTTACAACACTTTGGTCATGAGAGCTGCCACCAATCTTGAATTTCTGTTCGATACTGACGCCAATAGACTCTTTCGCTGCTGCTGATGCTGCTGCAATGTCAACTTCAAAAGGAACTTTTCCAACTTGTGATTCAGTATACGTTAATCGGGATACCGTAGGTGAAACAAACTTCAAAACTTCAGCTCTTTTCTCCAACATCTGCCACGCAAACAATATTTCAGCATATTGGACCCGGTATCCGTCGTAAACTTGCTGTCGATTCCTCTTCAAAAGTGAAAGCACGGACTTGTCTTCATCATGAGATTCTTCGAAAAAGCTACCACTACTGCCATACTCTGCGTGGGATGATACACTAGATCCATGCCTTGAAGATACCCCAATAACGGCAGAATGAAATCGTGTGCTGCCAACAGCGTCATAATCACTCATTCCATCATTTTTAACATTATCAAGCGTTGCGTCAAAAGAAATCGATGAATGCCCTCCTAACGACTTGACGAGATGTTTACTCACGGGGCTGAAAGTACTGGCTGAACTTCCACGTCCAGAAAATTTTATCATATCATCAATCACATGAGTTGGAGAGTTGCTCGATGCCCCGCTTTCCAGGAAATTTCCGATCAAAGGTTGGCTCCCTAAATAAGAAACTTGAAGTGCCCCATTCGGAAAGGAAGTTGGTCTTGCTGCTGTTCCAGCATATTTGCCTCCGCTGTGTGTTCGAGAAGAACTATTGTATCGCACTCCACTGGTCGTGTCACTGTAGATTCGCGGGGGCAATTCGCTTGAAATTATTCGTTTTGCAGGCTCAGAAGAGTCAGGAGCTGTATTCTCAGCTTGATATTGATGAGAGGAATAATACGATGATGCGACTGATACTGTTTCGCGATGATCTTTCACTTCAAACGGCTCCACCACACTCTATATGAGTTTTTAAATCTGTCAACAAACAAAAAAATACAACAATAAAACGCACCCTTTTTTCAAAAGGTTCACTGAAGACACAAGAAAGTAACGCCAAAGACTGTACATCGCCAATTCGCTCAAGGTATCGAAACCTGAAAGATTAAAGTAATTTTAGGATTTCCCTGACTTGAAGCTAAGACCTGAACCTACATTTTATCAACAAGATTATGGCCTAGCGGGTGATTACCCCAGTCAGTTCGATGCCAAATGTCATTTTCTTGATTTATTTCTGGGACATTTTTAACCGAAAACGTTCCATCACGTTTGATTTCTAGGCTACCATCTATACAACGGGTATTTATACGTTTTAAGCCATTCTCAGAGCGTTTCACAATAGCCATTGCCACGCGCCTCCTTGATCCAAAACCACCTTCTTCCTCAACATGAAATGTCGTTCCTCCGATACTCTGTGTTTTCAGACTGGACACACGGGCCAATATAAGCCCAGCGACTGTCCACAGTTTTGCCAAATCAGCGCGATTATTTTTGGTTGCAGCCACACCATTTGTCGAACATATCGCAACGGGATCGAACCCATTCAATGTATATTCTTGGGCAAGAACTCGACTCACTGGCAATATATCCTTGATATCTTTGATAAACACAATCAAGCCACATCCACTGCTTGCAATAGGCAAAGGATCTGGTTCATTGCCAAACATTCCTCCTGAAATACCTCCATCCACGAAATGCGACGCCACACTTTGCTGTGCATCAGGTATTGACACCCACTCGTTTCCAACGCTTGTGAATCTCTCTCTTTTCCCTTTAAATGACGATGGTGGTGAATTTATATTTGAAGATGCTCGACGTGTAAAGCTAGCTTGAGCCCCTGGCTGACTATCAATAATTTCTTCCGGCGAAATTGAGTCTGAAGAAAATGATGATGCCCCCAAAGATTCAATTTGCATTGATCGCGCTCGAATTCTAGATTCTCTACGATTTACTCCCATTGCAGGGGAAATCAAATCTGTATATGAAATGGAGCTGGAAGAGTTAGAAATTTCGTTCGAATCACCATCCATAGAACCAACAGTAAAAATTGACGGTTGATGAGAAAGTTTTCGACGCGGAACACTGGATGAGGCCGCCGAATCCGAGAAAACTCGTTCTTCGGTTTCAACGCTGCTTGCGATTCTAACACTCTCATGTGTTGGATCGGATCCTAAAGAGTATCTTACTCTTGGTTGATTTACGTTGTTTGATTGTGTAGTTCGTTCATCAACGGTATCTTTTACATCCGACAAAGTTGATGTATTTTCTACAGTGGGTTTTGATACTCGATGAGTTCTGAGACGATCCAACAAGTCCGCTGTAGTTACAGTAGGTCTTAAATCTCCTGCAACACGTGTCTTTCATTTGCAATAAAATTTGTTTTTAAAGCTTCCATCAATATGAAAAGTGAAAATAATACTCACGTTAGTCCATATATTTTGGATGGACGAATCTCCATCGACATCGTCATCGTCATCTCTTGCAGTCCAGTTTTCGCGATTAGGAGCTCCCAAAAGCCCATTAACCATTGCAGCCGAATTATCACCTGGAATGTTTGCTATATTCGCCAAATTAACTGTCGTGGTCCGAGGATACTTATTAATCAAAAAATTTCGATAGTTTTCGAGTAATGGATATGTCCTAGGTTGTGTCGAAAATTGATGGCTTTGTACAATCGGATGTTGTCGACGAGTGAGTGAACGTGTTGTAAATTTAGTAGACGCTGGGTGTGGCAGCGGCGAAAAAAAGCAGACAAGATGCCCTAACACTGATATTAAAAATAGAATGACAGTGAAGAAAAAAAATTTTCTCACCACTCATCGAAAAGGAAGCACCACAAAGTCTGGGAAATGGAATTTTCGCGTCACTTTTTTTGTCCGCCTTCTTATTATTTCCAAAAGTCGGCGCAAAATGCACTTTCTCCCGTTCAGTATCACTTGCTTCCTCAACTGCCGCCATTCCACCAGAGCTTAAGGAAGCAGGTATTGCAGGCAACTTCATCATAGATCCACCGTCATTTGAGTTATAAGATCCGGCGAGGAAACCACCGCCATGCCCTCCACTTCGTTCACTCTTGATGGATCTGGTCTCTGCAAACAGCCCGCCCCCAGCACCGCTTCCACCTCCACCACCGCCACTCCGGTCTTCCCCGAAACTATTCACTGACTTGAATCCGTCAGAAAGTGGCCTGGCGATTCTTGTAAACAGTCCTTCGTCTTCATTGGAGGCGCCAAGTACTGACGGCGATCCACCAACCACTCCAGGACTTCCGTTATTACCGAAATATCCACTCATACTTCTACCAATGCCGATTGAATTCAACCCACCTCCGGAATTTCCGCCTCCGACACCCCCACTACTTGAACCGCCGCCAATGCTAACCCCAGTGGTCACAGTCATTGTGGAAGTATTAATAAGATTCTCAACACCATGCACATAATCAGGACTAGTAGAATCAATATGCTCATTAGGATCATCATATAACAAAAAACGCAAACAAGGCTCAAAAGTTGGGATTCGTTTCGCAACCAAGAATGTGTGCAAAATATTGAGTCTTGAACTGAGGCTTTGGCGTTGTGACATCGGAATCATTTCATTGCGTAGGACTTCAAAGAAGGGAAAAGCAGTTAAGGGTGAAGGTTTTGCCGTTCCCGAGGAAGAAGATTGAGCTTGTTGAAGCGGAATTTGGCTTTGTTGAAAAGATTTTTTCGACATGTCCACAGAGACTGAAGATTTTAAAGATAAATTGCTGGAAGATGCCCTTGGGCCTTTCACGTAATCATCTTTGAAGATTATGTTAACACGAATAGCTGCCATATCCAAATAAGATCGTTTTATTGTAACAGAAATTATTTTTGCTGGCACATTGACCTAGTACAATTCGTTCGGGTACAGATTAATAAAATGACAGCAGCAATGATAATGAAGTATTTACACTGTCTACAACCACTGTGTGGCTCATGTTTCTCAAAAGTCTTGCAACTACATTTAGCTCTTCGTTGGCCTCTGACGAAACATGACTGCTGCTATCCACAGATTTCAATGATTGTGGCTTTGGCGCACCGTTAATTTCGTAATCGACCTCCTCTTCTTCAGATGACGCTGTGGCATTTGAATGAATTCGAGAAGCATTTCCTGAATTTTTGTTGGAATCCACAGTAACTTCTGCGAGGCTAACTGTTACTGGCGGGTTGATTGTCGAGCGTATGTACGCTCCTGGTATTCCTGCTGAATTCGGAGCTGTCGAGAATACACTCGGCGAAGCTGAAACTACTGGCGATGAATTAATCGTGTGTGTGGGTGTTATTACGCTTGTATCAGCGGCGGCTCCATATATTACGTTAATTGCAGAATGGGACAAACGTCTTTGTGATTTATACCCAATCGCCTTGTAACAACCAAATATACATATCAATACCACAAAACAGAGACAAAAAACTATATATTTGATACCGATTTAGTTTTTCTATCGACAGGCCACAGTCGTAAAGTTTGATCTTTTGACCAGGTCACCAGTTGATATTCGTCATCTTGAAAAAAACGTAAGCGTCTGAAAAACTTTTTTTTTCAAACAAAATAAATTAACCAACCTCCGTACTTCCTCCAAACAAACTCTTTGACAATGTCTTTATGTCCAGTAAATGTCGTAACTGGGCTTGCAAGATTATCCAGGCTGTAAAGAGTCAAATCAAGGTCTTTCTTCAAAGGCATCGTTAAAACGCCGTTTCCGAATGGAGTATAACGTGCCTACAATTGACAAGTAATATCAAATACCCAAAAAAAATATATTTACAATTGCCACATACCCGCCAGACAGGATTTGCCGCTGTGATGGAACCTTCTAGCTTTAAAGTATTGAGAGAACCAGGTCCGGTACTAATATTTGGGCCAGCAACCACTCCTTCAGAATTTATTCCCGTGCTTGTTGTGCCACTTCCATTTTCATAATTCCAGTTCCAAAATTTGACTGTCGCATCTTGACTGCATGTCAATATTTCATCACTACTTCGTGGACTCCAATCGATTCCATATATTTTACCCATATGGCATGCCGACAAGAGCTTCCGTTCTTTGGATCCAGAGGCCATACGGGTGTCCCAAATATAAACATCTGATTCATGCGAAGATGCTAAAATATTCGATGATATGCGATTCCATTTTACTGCTGTTGCACCCGCTATTTGTTTTAATTGTATAAATACATTGATGACAAAATTGTAAAAAAGGTACTTGCATGTCCAAGTGCAAAATGACATTTTTGGCTTTTCCATCACGAAAGCCAAGCCAGATCGGCCAGCAGCGCCACTGTGTCCATGAATCGAATTAGATTCACCGCTACCGCCAGATTTTTTCGCAGATGAATCGTTAATTGCATTTGGGCCGTATCCTGAGCGCATGCGCAAGTCCCAAACATGTACGGAATTATCAAAGCTACATGAAGCAAGAACATCAGGTTCGAATGGGGACCAATGAAAATCCGAGACTGCGCGAGTATGATTGTGAAGAATAAATTGAACATGTTGCTGTTGCTGCTGCTGTAGTTGTTGCAGCTTCTGCTGTGGTTGCGGCAGCTGTGCGGAGGGGGACTTTAGGAAAACCGTTTCACGCGAAGATAAAAGACTTGTTTTAATTGGCGGAGGTAACACGCGTGTTGAGTCAACGTCCGAGTCGGCAGCCGTCGGGAGAACGTTTGTGACGCGCATTGAACCTGAGCCGGCAATGTTCCAGACGAGAACCTTTTGGTTGGACTGTTTTATTTGAGTTCAGAGTATTAACAAGAGTATCAGCAAGAGTACAGAAAGCACAAGCAGATGCAACAAACATGCACATGCCGTTGAAGCAATCCAGTACGCGCGCTCGGGATGCGGATTCCAGATTACGTCGATGACTTCCCACTTGGTGTCGTGTTTGAATGCTGTTGGTGGTTTGGACAGATCGGCCAGGTCCAACAGAAACAGTCCGCGCCGAGCCGCCAGCACCGCGTGTGCTCCGTTCGGATTAACTGAGAGTGACGTAACTAGCTCGCGCAGGGGAATTACCACTTCCGCTTCCATTCTTCTCCTTCCGCCTTTGTTCAAAGAAAAAAAAAACAATACCTCAAGCTCCACTTACCACCCTGAATTTAGTTGCTATATAATATCGCGACAGCAAGAAGTCTCACGCTACACCGCTGGCATCCAAATCAGCCCAATCTATAATAAATTCAAGAGTCAAAAACATATCGAAAATTTCCAGAAAATTGCTGGACTTACGTGCTACTGGAGTCGCATGCAAAGATTCTGTTTTGCTGCAAAGGGACATTCAATGAGTTAAAATATGTGCGCTGACAACGCGTTATAATTGTAAGTATTCATAAAGCAATAAATTTTTATTTTATTTTCTGTGTTTTCTCTGGTTGGTAGGATGCTTGCTTGCAATTTATTTTTATAACTGTCTTTTGATTGGCGTAAATAATGCGGAAGAGAAATTTATCCAACAAAAAAATCTAATTACCTTACGTTCGACTTATTCACCTGCGAGTCTCGATGTTTTTATGTAATCCTGCATTTTTTAAAAACAATATTGTAAATAAGATAATAATAATAA
This sequence comes from Physocladia obscura, assembly GCA_027596945.1. NCBI lineage: Eukaryota > Fungi > Chytridiomycota > Chytridiomycetes > Chytridiales > Chytriomycetaceae > Physocladia > Physocladia obscura. The sequence goes on from JADGJH010000914.1 coordinate 11,731, forward strand.
TAATAATAATAATAATAATAGGAATGCTATAAGCTTACAACACTCAAGAAATCCAAGCTATCAATAGCCTTATGAAGTATTCCACAAACACTCCAACGAAAATTTTTTTTGAACTCAGGTTCAACTCATCAATTAATCGAACTAAATGTCCAAGTCAATCTTTGGAACATTATCAATTTGGAAAAAGTTCAAATCCTGTGGATATGCATCCTTTGCGTCACCTTCGGACTCCTTTCATGTTCAAGTCAAGTTGTACTTTGAAAGGAAACGAAATATCATAAAACCAGCGTTAACTAAAAAAAAAACACACACAAAACAAAATACGAATAATGAGCCACTCTGAACAACCACAAGACACATCTGCTGCAACATCCGCGGCTGACGAATTGGTCGAGAATGAAATCTTTGGTCGTGGCATAAATGACGACTCATGTTGCTGTGCCACAGGTTGTAATATTTCTTCGCTTATACCATTGTCCAGCGCACGCGTCGAAAATTGGCCGCTTTCAAACGATGAATTCTGCCATGCAGATATCTCAAACTCGTCTCAACTATTTTTTAGTCCACCAAATCCTGCTAGTCAGGATTCGGAACACTGGGATCCGACATTCAATCAGTATGTCCAGTTTGATGATGAAAATACACCGCCAGTCACTGCCTCCTTACAATCTTCATGTCCATCCGCATCATCATCTTCGCAGCCTACTATCGAATACCACGCGGATATTGCTGAAATTCATGAAGTTGAGAATCATGTCGCAGAAAGTTTTCTGTATATACACAGGAAAAACTCGGGCGCGTCTGGCACTCGTAGTCTGTCAAACATGAGTTTGATTCAGCGCGAATTCGGGAACATGAATTTAGGCTCAACAAACCACAAGAATACGTTTACATTTTCTCGGCAATTGCCTGACATGACTATCCAATCAAGAGCGAATTCAGTCCAAAATTCTGCATTTCATCGGCGGTCCCGTGATACCCCATTTTCAGCATCTCCGCCGCTTCAATTAGAGGCCACTCGTCGTGGATCCTGGCCATCGTTATCAACACACACTCGTGCTGAGTTTCCTTGTCAATTCGAAAACTGCACAAAAACATACAAATCAAATGCAAGCCTAAAGTATCACGTGAAACGAGTTCATTACCATATGCTTGGCGAGTTTGAGTGCGGCACGTGCGGGAAGGTCTACACGACGAATAACAGGCTAACTGTGCATTTTCGGAATCATACAGGAGAGAGACCGTTCAGCTGCAGTGTGCCGGGATGTGATTATTCAACAACGCAAAAATGTGCGCTAACAACGCATGAAAATCGTAAGCATGTTTAAGGTATTCATGAAGCATCATATTTTTATCTTATTTTCCCTGTTTTCTCTCTGGTTGGTGGCTGAATAAATTATATCATGAGTTTATATCTGAGTTCGGATAGGACTTGTCGTTGCAAGTTTGACAGAAATAAACTTGTAAAACCAAAAAAA
>JADGJH010000915.1:0-13208 GCA_027596945.1 Physocladia obscura
TTTTATTAAAACAGATTCCGCACTGATAGTGTGCATGTAGCATGGCGTAATGACTAATTCAATTCAATAAAAGAACGTTGTGACCCCTTTTTTTGGTTTTTGTTGCATTTTTTTGTTTAACTGTTCGAGACACGTCCGCGCTCCCTACTCAGTGACAACAAGAATGAATTAATTTTGGCGTAGTCCGATCCAAGTACTTCTGACTGTTGAGAGTATTTGTGTGGATCAGATGATTGTTTTGAAAGCAAGAGCTTCAGACGCGTGTCATGGGCTTGGTGGAGCAACGCGTTCATTGCCGTGTAGCAATAAGAAGACACATCTGATTGGAAAATTCTTGCAGATTTAATAGCAGGGGCATCTGATACTAGCAATGCTGCTGTTTGGATAGGCAACTGAGGCGGGGTCAATCGTTCTGTATCACAGTCGTTGCAATCATAGACATCATGGAAACACCGACGTTTGCGAGAGACTTGGGAGGCGACAACAGTATTTGTACTTGTATTTGTATTTGAGTTTGTATTCGTATTTGTGCTTGCTTTTGGGCCTGATTTGGCTGTGGTGGCAATGACGGACGGGCAGATGTCGGTGTCGATTGGTTTCAGCACAGCAAGCATTTGCTTCAGTGAAATTCAGTTTTCTGAACCAAACCAAACAACAATTCAGCAATGTCTTCACGCAGAGACCCCCGCCAGCGAGGTGTGTTTATTTACCTCTCTAGCAATCTAGTGACACAGTGCTGGAAAACAAACAACCAATATGAACAGCAACATTGTTCACCAACCAACAAATCACCAACTAACAATTCATCCAACGCACCAAACGCCTTAGTGGCGCCGCCGCCTGCTGCCGTAATTCCACCGAAACGGCGCCGAAACTCGCGTGACGAATACGATGACTACGACTATGACCGCAGAGACCGTGACCGCGACCGGGAAAGAGACCGAGACCGAGACCGTGACAGGGACCGAGACAGAGACCGCGAGAGAGACCGTGAGCGAGAGAGGGACAGAGGCAGAGACAGAGAACGAGATCGCGACAGGTCACGTGACCTGGTAACCCACAACAACAGCAACAATTCTGTCAAAACAAACGCCCCGCCTAAAGAACGTGTCCTGTTTGCCGTCATCTGCGCATCCAACAACAACCGTAGTATGGAAGCCCACCATGTCCTCAAGCTTAACAACTTTAACATCAAGAGCTACGGCACTGGCTCAGCTGTGCGTCTGCCTGGCCCTTCTGTCGAAAAACCAAACGTGTACCGTTTCGGCACGCCCTACCAGGATATTTATAACGACTTGATTGCGAAAGATAGAAATCTGTATGTCCAAAATGGTCTTTTGAAAATGCTCGAGAGAAATATTGCCACAAAGAGAGCTCCTGAGTCGTGGCAAGTTTCTCGTGAAGTTTTTAATGTCGTCTTTACTTGCGAAGAGAGGTGTTTCGATGCTGTTGTCGAAGGTTTGTTTCCTTTTGCTCAGGAGGGGTTGCTTGTTAGCTTTTTTTTTTTTTGTTAATTCCTCATTCATTAACATCAGAGCTCCTCGATCGCGGTGAAAAACTTAATATCCCAGTTCATGTTATAAATCTTGAAATTCGTGATAATCCAGAAGACGCTATTGTCGGTGGAAAATTATTTTTGGAATTGGCAACTTTGGTATTCAACTTCTTTATTATTTTTCAAATTTTCAAAATTATAATTGACTTCCCATTCTTTTAGATCGAAAAGAGTAAAGATCACGAACAAGAAATGTCCGAGATACTTGAAACTTTCCAGCAACGAACGAAAGCGAATATCTTGTATGCAATTTGTTACTTTTGATCAAAATTTGATAATGAAAAATAAAAATAAAAATACTGTAATTTTAATCATGTAGAAAAAGAAGTTTTTTAGTTGTTTTGAAGAATCCAACAACCATCCCAATCTGGTGCCATTTTTAATTTTCCCTCGAGCAAATCTTGACAGCGTTTAACAAACATTTTTGAAGGTCCATCATCACTAGTTTGAATTGCTTTTTTGAAATGCAACTGTGCTACTGAATAATTTTGATTACGATATTCACTTAACCCTAATTCAAAACATATTGTTGCCGTCTGTAGCACAAAAAAAATTTAGAGAGAAAAAAATAACTTCAAAAACAGCAACGTACAATTATTTCCCTTGCTAACTCAATAGACGATGATCCAAGTACTTCAAACAGCGTAACCGGTACAACAGATCCCTTCACAACGACAGTATCGATTTCCCTAAAATGAAATCTATCGCGAACCTCTCGTTGCGTTTTTCCACAAATCAATAAGTTGCATCCATACAGCTTTGTAGCGCCCTGAATATGAGCCGCCAAATCAATTGAATCTCCAATCATCAAGTACTCAAGTCTTTTCGGCGGACCGACAATCCCACTGATGATAAACCCAGTGGATATTCCTATCCCCATTTGAACCATTGGCAAATTACATTCGCGTAATCTATCGTTAAGTGATTCGAGACTTCCATTCAATTTCATTGCCGCGTTTATCGCATTGTATGAATCGGTGTTGTCAGTTGTTGGTGCCGGGAGTCCAAAGACACTTGTTGCCTTTTGATTTACAATCTTGTCAACGATGCCATTGTTTTCGGTCACACAGTTGTTAACGGAGGTATGATACATACTCAGAATAAATAAGACGTCGCTTGCTGTTGTGTTTTCACAAATTGACAAGACTGTAATGTGTGTATTGAAGTTAAATTGAATAATAATAATAGTAATAAAAATACAATAGAACTAACAATTTCGTAAATCCACAGACATACAACTTGCTTTGGTTTTTTTCCCGTCAACAGTCCCGTTTTCTTCTTCTTCCATGATACTTTGCACTTTTTTATGCGGCAAATACTTGGCAAGGGTATTGCTGATTCTTTTATCGGTGTCGATAAGCTCAAATTGAATCACAACTTCCTGTACTCTTGTCATTCTCCGCTTTTTCCTTGTTGTCGTGGACAATTTTTTCAATTCTTTGCTAAGGTCACTCTGATTGTCATCACCGCCGTCATCATCTGTTTCTTCATTACTGCCATACTCATTTTCGCCAACCAATTCATCATAATCATTGTCATTATCGTCATTTTCTTCTTCGTTTTCTTCAACGTCATCTTCTTCATCCAAAACAGAACCGTCGCCATTGGTCGCTGCTTTTCCAATCCCAGACGGTGAAAGATCACTTGCCACCATTTCTGTAATCATGTAGTTGGCAATATAAGTACGTTTGTTAAGAACGAGGTCATAGTCAAGCCCGCAAATTGTTTCTTGCTGGCCTTTGAAGACTTTGCGAATGTCGGCAATAAGCTGCGCGTTGTTCGTATTTTCGAGCCACATATCAAAAGAATTGCATTTCATTTGCTGCACAGCATCTGGAGAAATATTAACATATTCTGGGTGTGAAATATTGACCTATAAATGACAACTATGATTTAACGAGGAAATATGCGCGAATATTCATGCTCGCACATATTTTAAAAAAAAAAAAAAGAAACACACACCAATTTTCCAGTCTTTTCAAGAGTTATTACAACTGTCGGAATACTGTCAAGCGTTCGTGCCAAATTGACTTTTGCGGAGTTTGTATCGTCGAGAATTTTTTGGAGTTCTTGAAATACAATATTTTTTTCGATTGTTGATGCCGCTGGGGATAAAAAAATTAATATGAAAAAAGAAAAGAAAAAGAAAAGAATATTACCAAGAGCTCCAAATGCAACAAGCAATGATTCGTCTTCAGGCGCAAATATGAGAGGTTCTGGCATTTTATTGATAAGTTGAGCAACTCCAATAATCTGCCCTTTTGTATTTTTCATTGGAATACATAAAATGTTTCGCGTTTTAAATCCTGTTTTAATGTCAACAGAGCGATTGAATCTGGAGTCCGCATATGCTGTGCGTTTTTTAGTAATGCCAATTTCAAATGCCAGTATCAAGTATCAAACCATCAGGAATATTTAAAACTTCTCCTGTCATAGCAACATATCCTGTAAAAAAGTTTTACAAAGCGCAGCAATAAAAAAAATGAAAAAAATGAAAAAATAAACGAAAAAGAAAATAAATCAAGCGTACCAGCTATTCCTCTATTCATTGGAATCCGAATTTCTCCAGCTCCTTCTGCAACAGAAGACCAAAGCTCTTTTTTCTTATGATCCGCAATGAATAAAGCACACCGTTCCGCACTGAGAAGTTCTTGCGCTGTCTGCATCACCACTCGTACAAGGCCTGTCATCAAGTCAGCAAGTCAAATATGTGATTCAAATTTGGGGATGCCAACTTGCCGTTCAAGTCCAAATCCGTTGACATGAAATTCGCGGTGCTCATTAACATCTTTATGTCGTCCTTATTTTTTCCTGTGCTACTTCCACCAGTGGAACTAATGCCGCCGCCATCTGTCCCGCCGCTTCCTAAATACAAAATCGACCAAATGCTACACAGATGCTTCAACATCTGTTCGTCTTCGGCATTGAAATATGGATTGGCAGGTGCACCATTAACCTCGGTGCCAACCTTGTTGAGAACTTCAATGGCTCCCAAAACTTTTGTACCTTGGACGACGATTGGCACTGACAGGACGCACTCAACTTCGCACTTTGCAGCATCTATAAGCTCATTCGACTTTTTTCCAATACCGTACTCATCGTGATCTTTCTCTCTTCTCTGTTGCTGCTGATGCAGCAAGCTGCCATAAAACTCATGCACATCATCAGTATAAACATCACTCTCCTTCACATTGAATAAATTTACAACTTCACCCCTGAACAAATGAGCACCGCCAAGAATCCTGTCAGCTGTTCCACCAGCGCCACTTGTAAACTCCAACACTCCTTCACGTGCCCAAGTACTCGCAACTACACTGACGTCGCCAGTTGCCTCGTCAACACGATATAAAGAACCATGAGCAGCATCACACACCCGCACAGCACATTCGAGCAACTGTGATGCTCGTGGAAGCGTGTTTTGTGCCTCGAGACTGCCGGCTATGGGATCGCGGCTTAAACTCTGTAAACATGTGAGGACATGTTGTTGTTTGCTCGTTCGCGCAACAAGAAATTCAAATAACGTGCGTAGTGTATCGGGCGATGTTGTGGTTGCGCGAGTCTGTGCGAGGAGAACTGCAGGGTCGTACGCTGTATTGAGAAGTTTTATATACATGTTGGAAGTCATTGTTGGAGTGTGTTTGTTAGTTTGTCCTCGATATCCTGGAATCTGTTGCCTGGAACTTTCACTGATGTTTACAGCATTATTGTACGCATATGGAGTTGTGTGAGTGTTTGGTATCGGAGTTGAAGATTTGTTGATTTCGCGTGCAGGAATGTCAGGATTCAGATTTTCAAAAAAACTGAAGTGCGCTGATTAGATTAAATGGCAGAATTTTATTTTTGAGATCGAAGCGCACACCTGTCGTGAACGGCTTGAATAGTTTGAGAATATTTTGCATTCGATGCTGTCGAATTTCTGCCGAGAATCACGGCAGCGCCATTTGATTTACTTTTGCGCACACGAGTTTGCGGAGCGAATTTCCCGCATGCGTCAGTTGCATAAATTGTGGGACACTATAACAAATAAAATATTAAAAATCAAAAAAAAATAGTCGAGTGGGAAACAAACACGCGCGGGGATATTAAGTTCCGAAATTTTCAGATTAAGAGTCGTACATATTAAATCAATTTGCGTTGATGAGCATTTTGCCAACAAACCTGATGAACAGTGAGTTTGAAAAACCGAAAAAACAAAAATAAAAAAATAAAATAAAAATAAAGTGCATAGAAACCAACACATTTACCTTTCAAGAACTGGTTACGCTGATTGTCTGGCATTGTAGCAAAGAAGGACCATGTTGAGTGAATAATTGCATGATTTACATCAGTTGAAACAGGTGCTCCAGAGAATGGAGTCGCGTGTAAGGACAGGAGTGGAGGCGAACGATGTCTATCATCATTAGGTAATTTGCCAACCCGAGAATTTTGTTGTGTTCGTTGTTGTTGCTGCTGCTCTTGCGCTGAAATAACTGTTCCAATAGATGAGAGTTTTGGAAGTGAGCTTGGAACCGAAGACAGAAAAACTGGTCGGGACTGACTTTGTGCAAATGAGGCCATTTCAATTATTATTATTTTATTTAATTTTTTATTTTTTCTTTAATTTTCATGGCATTTTTTATTTTTTCTCTTTTCTCGCCGTATTCTCGTCCCGAGCTTATGATACTCTTTTTTGCGTAGGTATGAGTTGGCTCCACCTTTGTTCCCACTCCCTTTTCTGTATCTTGTTTCTGTTTGCTAAAAGTCTGAGACAAAGAAGTAGAAAACAGAAAAAAAAAGTCTGTTTCCATACCATTTTTCGCCAGAACATCTATTTTCAAGAGAAAACAGTTTGTTACAACTTGCCAATTTCACAGTTGGATGTGCACACGGCAAAGTGCTGCGAACTTCTGCTTCATCGTAAATACTTTGATCGTCAATCCAGCTTGAAACTGTCACTGATGATGATCTGAATGTTCAAAAAGTTTAAATTAAAAAAACGAAAAAAAAAGGAAATATTCCAACAAACTTGTTCCTCCAGCCACCAAACAGGCCAACATGCTTGTTATTTGATATTAAAAACAACGACAAGGACGATGCTGATCCAGAAACAGCCGAGGACGAGGATGTTGAAGCCATCATTGCTCCAGCATTCCGTGTGCCTATCAACCTCCCACTATTTCCTGCTGCATTGTTTGAAGTGCTATCATCAATCCCCGAATCCTCGTCAACTTCGCAATTGCCACCATCACCACCAATCTGTTGCTCTTTTCCGACAACAACAAAACGAGTATTGTTTTTTTGCAGGTCTGCTACTCCAGAATATTCCGCTTCTGGAATGATTTCGAAAGCAGAACTTGGAATGACTGTGAAACAATAAAATAAATAATAATAAAATCAGTCCAGCCAAAGATTAACCACCTGGAATCTTTTCTCTAGCAAAAAGAGCAGTAAATTTTCTTCTCATTGTAAACCGGTGGTTGATTTTTGAAAGCGCAGGATCTGAACGCGACTCTGACGCCGTTTTGAAAAAATACGGTGGCATCTCTTTGATAAATACTGGAGTTCTTGATTACACCCACTTCGTTTTGTTGCAACAAATTGCTGCAATAAGATGCAGTTTTTGGTTCTTTGGGCAAAATAATTAAGGTATTGCGGCATTGCAGCCACATTAATAATTGCTTTTTCATACAAGCAAATGAAATTGAAACAAAAAAAAAAAAGAAAACCCCTTGAAAAAAGCAAAAGCAATGTCGTCATTCATTTTCTCCTGCAACTGAGGGTGTAGCAGTTGCAACCCCGCCAGGTTCGTCATCCCCAATTTCACCACCGGAAATATTTGCCATTGAAGGATACACTGACTCAGTAGGTATTGTAATCTTATCGTATGGGAACAAACATCCAATACTTTCAATCAAAACACGCCGCTTTTTAATGTTATCAAGAGTTTGTTCATGAATTCCATGCTGGTGATTTTTCATATTCGATGTACCAATGAAATTCAAATTTGCTACACTTGGCCTTGACGGTTTTTTCTTTTTGTTCGGATTTTGTCGCTGGTCGTGGCTTTTGTAAGTTTTTCAAGGAATAGCCTTAAAAAACAGTCAACTCACATAACGCTTTAAATAATCGCTTTCAATTTGCTTTGAAATGACTTCAAGAACTCCACTATATTGCTCCCATCCACGATAATACGAAGCTCGCTCTTTTAAAATTTGTTTTCGTTTTGTATTTTCAGCAACCTGATCCCGCAATTCTTTTTGGAGCATACGCAACTCTGTGCAAATTTCATCCTGTTCAGATGCATCAACTTCTATCTATTTTAAATACGTACATAATAAAACGCCACTTTCAACAAACGGTCAAAAGCAAAAAACACAAACTATAAAATAAAAAAGCAAACCTCCTCATCATCCAAAATGCCAAGATACGCTAATTCATTCTTAAGCCTCTCTTCAAGTGTCATAACATCCATTGTTGTTCGGCATGGGGCTGCAATGCCGTTACCGGAAGGAGTAGTAGCAGAAGTTGTAGCAGAAGTAGAAACACCACTAGTAGAATTACTAGTAGTAGAAGTAGCACCACCGCTTATGCTAGGAACAACTGGAGACTCATTATCTCGATCTTCCTCCGCATCACCAGCATTGCTTTCCCCACAAAAATCTGCGCCCTCTTCTCCAAGTGTTGCCAAGAGACGTTCCGCAAGCGGGCCAATAAAAATATCGCCACCATATACGGTTCCTTCTACTTCTTCATATTCCCGTGGGCCTGAGAATGTTGTCACAGCTGGCGGAGGAAAACCATCATATAATTGATGTGTTGGTGTGTTCAACGATGGCGCAAGCGAACGCTCCTCAGCGTCCCATTGCTCTGAATAATGCCGCCCAAGACGGGGAATAATGTAGGGAGTAATATCATCAGACTAATTTTAGAGAAAAATTATTAGCGAAAAAAAAAAACAGAATAAACTCCAGGAGCATATAAAATACATACTGTAGCATCCAGAAATGAAAAATCTTCGTCACACAATGGCCGAAAATATTGGCTGTCAACAAACGAAAAAAATTGGGTAAACGGAATCGGGTTTTGTGGAGCTTTGGCGTTGCTATAATCACCGCGCTGTATAGCCAAATCAGCTTCCGAAACCGCGTCACCATCATCTTGTGCAAGTTGACTGAGCCCTCGGTCAGATGCTGCGCCACCCTTTCTTCGATTTCGTGATCTATTTTTTTCGTTTGGTGTTGATGGGTTCTTTGCCGACTTCTATGCGAGAAAGAATGTGAAGGCACGAAAGGTTATTATTTTGCAAATTGTTCCTTTTTATCGCTTACTGCTATTGCTATCGTTTTCCACCAGATTTTTAAACACATTTACGCTTATATACCACTCATACAAGCTATGCATACATAGATCTCTCTCTCTCTCTCTCTCTCTCTCTCTCTCTCTCTCTCTCTCTCTCTACATATTATTTTTAGATCCTGAACTCACCGACTTGGCAAGTTTTTGAACAGCAGAAACGGACTTATTTCGTGAAAACATAGGAGGAATTGTTTTTGTGGCAGTATAAGGGCTACTACTGAAAGAAGAAACGCCACCACCGCCACTGCCACCATTTCCAGCCGTCGAAGAGGGTTGTATCAAGTAGGACGATAACGAAGCTGAAGAAGACGAGGACGAAGAAGATAGTGGCAAAGATGAGTTACCGTTGGCGAAAAGTAAGGAATTGCTGTTGATACTTGTGTTACCTATCCCTATTCCACCCGATGTAAAGACACCAGTGGAGGCAGAATTGACAGAAACGGAAGTTGATGAAGAAAATGATGAGGATGCTGGATCCGCTATTTTCACCTTCATTTTGCCGTTTTGACTTATCGCAATTTTAACTGTTCCATCCTCTGTTTTTCTGTAGACTGCACCACGATCTGGATCTAAATCTTCACTGGATTTTCGTTTTTTCGCCAATAAACCACCACCACCACCATCTGACTGCTGCTGTTGCTCAGAAGAATTTTGATTTGGAAAACTCGGAGACTTTAATGAAGTGGACTGGGTTGCAGAAGTCGGTGCGAAAGGAGACGATGCTCTTGGAAGCGATGGAGACTTTGTCGGAACAGTTTTGCGGGAAGATGGTTTGGAGAATAGTGAATGATTTACAGTCGGAGATACAACCGGCGCAGAAAAGTGCGAATCAACAGATAATGACGACGAAGAGGAAGATGACGCGATTGAATCTAAAAATTTATGTTTATGAATTGAATTAATGGTGGTGAGGTGAATCGATATTGACATATACGAACCGTTTGATACCAGATGCTTGGGTTTCTTCAGAGACATTATTGCTGCAACTGACGGGGAAGTGTGCTGTTGTTGCTGCTGCTGCTGCTGTTGTTGTTGTTGTTGTTGTTGTTGTTGTTGTTGTTGTTGCAACATGGCGACGCGAGGGGGCAGTTGTTTGGCACCGGTGCTCTGACTATGAGTCAAAGCTGGAGCAGTAACGGACACAACATGAGACAAGGAAGTCGATGCTGATGTTGGTGTTATTGATGATATTACTGTTCCTCCTGTTATTGTTAGCGAAGTTGATGTTGCCGCTACAGTTTGAGCCGGCGACGCAGCTGCCGATCCCCCAGTCGAGTCTGCAGGTGAATAGGTTGGTGCTATGACAGCGTCGCCGGCGGTGCTACTGCTACTGCTGCTGCTGCTGCTGCTGCTTCCGCCGCCACCGTTGAGGTTGTTGTTGTTGATGTTGTTGTTGCTGTTGAAGAAGTTGAGCACAGGACTGTTAATGCTCGGATTGGAGTTTCTGCTGTTAGTGTTGGTGATGTTGGTGGTGCTTGCGGAGGTGTTGGCGGCCAGACGAACGGCGGTCCACGCGGCAACGGCGGCTGAGTTTGCTGTCAAAAGTTGCTCGCGGGCAGCAGCAGCACGTGCGAGAAGGCTCAGTTCATCGCGTAGATTCCGCATCCGCATCCGCGTTGCGGCATCGCCACCACTCAAGTTCAAGTTCATACTCAGCGCACCCGGTGAAGTGTTCGCTGCCGATGCGAGCGTTGGTGAGCCCACGACTGATCCCGGGGCCGTTGCGTTTCCCGTTCCTGCTTCCGTCCCCCCTGTTGCTGTTGAAGTTCCGGGTGTTGGCGCTGTCAGCAGTTGACTAAGGCTGTTTGCACCCATTGCACCCGTTCCAACCAGTTCCGTCATATCGAGATATAGCGGCGGTGCGCTGGCCACTCGCGTGTTGCCATTCCCTCCTACACTGCCAATATTCATTGTGTTGTTGGTGGCCAAAACCACTGATCAAAAGCGAACAAAAACACCTTTATGCCTACTCAGTCTTCATCTCAAAGATTTACTCGCCTTTTCCTTTATCCCCACACCACTTGGCGGCTGCGCATCAGAATCAGCATTACTCTCATCAGGACTGTCATTATCGCTACCACCGCCAACACCACTGGCACCTGTATCCCCGACCAAGTCCCCCGTATTCCTTTTTTTGGTCTCACTTCCCTTCACCTTTCCTCTTTTCCGCCTTTTGTCCCGTCGTTTAGCAGTTTTTTCTTCTTCGGCAAGCCGCGCTGCTTCCATCCTTTCAGCATATTCCAACGCCTCCTTTTCCTACGTCACAAGTAAGTATTTTGGTTTTGACAAGTGGTGAGATACTTCTTTTGTTTTATTGTATTTTGAAATCTTTTTTATACCTTCTTGTCTGCAGCATCCATTTGCTTCAAACGCGCATACTCTTTCCTTCGCAAATTCCTGTAAACATGAAACTCGCCACTTCCCGCGCCCGCACTAGATCCTTGTACATTTCGGACGAATTCAGCCGGCCGAGCCTGTTTCGGTTCCTGATTTCGCCGCGACTGAGGAAGTATAATCGGTTTCTCGATGCGATCCATCAAACGCGAAATTTTTAATGCAGTAACCTATTTATAATAAATTTGAATACAATAATATAAGTCCCAGCACGATTAAGATGCTAGTATTTTTGGCGAGTCAAGGTATGACTTCGTCTAAAGTATGCATCATGTTGGTAGGCGCACGAATGCGCCAGGGCGGTTCTGAAAGCTTTGATACATATTTGCTGTGTATGGTTCCCACCGGTTTTTGTTTGCGTGGCTGACTATACAATAAAGAAGAGAAGAGATTGGATTTGATTATCCACTCGCTCGCAATCCAATTCAAACCAATCGACGCTAAAACTGATCTTGATGCTGACGCTGACGCTTATGTTGCACTCTTTAATCTTACATCCTTGGCAGTCTTGAGGCGTACGTGCTTCTCCTTCTTTTCATCGTCAGATTCACTCATTGCTAGTAGAAAAAAAAAAACAACACTATAATAAAGGAGATAAAATTTGGGAATTGTATCTGAAGAATTGTGTAGCACATAGTGTGGAAGATAGCTTTTTCTGGCTGTCAACTTTCCTTGTCAACACTTCCCCAAACTTTTACACCTGATCTTGTTTCACTATGTTTAAACTGCCTACAATATTGGCAAACAAACTATTTGTGACTATCACTTCACCTTTTTTTGCAATTGACAGAATTGTGAAACCCCATAACAATGCTTCTCCTTCCATACCATTAACTTTACCATTTTCATTTCCTTTTTTGCTTTTTTGTATTTGAATCATAATTGCCTTTTTTTGTTTTTTAGTATGTTACTTGAATTTGTTTTACATTATTTGCCTCATAAATATATAACCAATACTATGTCTGAAAGTCTTCTGAGGAATAATTTTCCGCTTATTGGACTAGGTGTTGCTTTGATAATTTGAACATGATTTACAATATGAACATCTTCAAAAATGTACTCTTTTTATTTTTATTTTTTTTAGGGTTCTACTTGCAATCCAAACCCAGCAGAAACTGCTATGAAATTATGGGGAAAAAAAAAGGATCAACTTGACTTAATACACAAAAATCTTTTCCATTCATACTGCCAATGCAGTGTGAAACTTGTTTTGGTGAAAGTTGATGAGAAATAGGAGGTTTTTATTCTGTTATTTCAGAAAATAGTTCTTCAATTTTGGACTTGGTATGTGGTGTGGTGAAATATTGTTTTCAGTCAACAGCCAAATACTTGATGAGTCCCAGTAGTAGAGTATGCAATAATTCTATAAGTGTTTGAATATTGGAAAGCCAGTTTGGAAGGTGCAGGTATATGTTTGGCTGTTCTATTTTGGCTGAAATTCCAGAGATTGCTGTAATTCCTTTGCTTTGGCAGCAATACCATTCAACATTCCTTGTAAAACTGAGTAAGTTTGTGCCAAAGTACAATGTTGGACAATGGTCAAGCAGTTACATGGATTGCCCTGTGCTGCAAAAGCATATTCAGTAACTAAATACTGGATGTGCCCCAGCATGCTGGCAAATTGATGCAGTACAAGGGTTGTCAACAAACATGACAAATAAACTGGTAGCAGTTAAAATCCATTCTTTAGTGAATGAGTTGAAAACACAAAAGCCAGTTGCCAATGGTTCACCTGCAATAAGATATGTCTGCTTTTTACCAAATGCATTTCAATAAGTATTACCACTCTTTTTTTTGAGATCTTGCAATGACACTTTAATAATATCATGTTGAAATCTGCGTTACTTTGTGGTGGAGTGCATGAGATAAAACCCAAAATATACCCTAACATCATTTTATTCCAATACACATAAAGAAATGATAA
>JADGJH010000917.1:0-13196 GCA_027596945.1 Physocladia obscura
CAGTTTTTCACGTGTTTTTCTATCTCTCCAGCAACTAAAGTTCCCCTTATTTTTTATTTACACACTCCATAAATGACAGGTGGTCTTATCTATACAAAGACTAAAAAAAAAATAGCACCACAAATAAAAAAACGAGAGAGAGTGGGAGAAACAGAGAATTTATAAACTCCTTCAAAACTCATTCATTCGCCATGACCGCGACTGTGACCGCGGCGGTATCGCAACAACCGGCGAATCTTGTTTTCGCTGTCGTTGTTGTTGCTGTTGTTGCCGCCGTCGACCTCGTTCTCGCGGGAGCGAATCAGACACAAATTCGTCAATACTACTACGCCGCGTCTTTTCAATGGATGCATCAAGTTCGTCAATCAGATTCAACAGTAACAGTTTCCCTCCACCGCTGTTACTGCCGCCACCGCCGCCGTTCCGTCCGACCGATGCGCTGCGACTAGCCACCGCTGATGACGATGATGGCGATAATATCCCGTTACTATTCGTCCTGTTTATTGCGACCGATAGCGGCGGCCGCGTTTGCGAATTGACTCGCGGCCGTCGCTGCAAACTCGAATATGCGCTGTCTTTCCGGTTGTCTCCGCTCGTGACACTGCTAGTAGTGGTGGTGCTGTTACTGCTCCTGCTGCTACTGCTGCTACTGGTGGTGTTCAAGCGGCCAAGAGAAGTTCTAATTTTTTTTTTTTTTTAAATAATAAGATCGTTTTTCACAATGGGAGTCAATCAAAATCAAGACACCGTTACCCAGAATACTCGGTTGCTGGTATTGGCGGAGCACTAACGGCTGTTTTTAGTTTATCAGACGACAGCCAATGTGGCGCACGATCGGTGGCGTCTTCTGATATCTGATGAATGTCTGAGGATGACGAATACATTGCGAGAACATCGTCTGATTCATCTGACCCCCACCAAGAAAAAGTGCATTAGCATGTAAAAAACAGCAACCGAAAAAAGTTTTTCTCACCAATTTCAAGATTTTGAAGTATTGGAGGGCTCATATTAGATACCAGCGAAGTGTCTGTTTTTTTTTTTTTGTTGAATGTTTGAATAAATGAATTCTGGAAGTGAAAATGAAAATGAAGAAAAAAAATTTTTTTTAAAATAATTTGTCATTTAGAACAGATGGGTCAGCTGATCATGCGCCAACCTAAATCTTCCTGTCAACACGATGCGCCGGTCCGGGAGCGATTATCAATCAGCGGTAATCATTAAAATGTCAAATTAACAAGAAAATTACAACAAAAAACATTACTTGAAGTTTTGGAAGGTTTTTTTTAAATTTTTTCATTTTTATTTTATTTCTCTGTTTTCAATTGCATTAATGTCTAACAAAATGCCATCCGAAAAGAAAAAATATGGGAATAAAGTTTCAATTTTTTTGTTTGCCAAACAAGACTTTCTTGCCAATGTCAGTAATGGTCCGATATGGAGAGACATAACTCTTTGAAGTACAATACAAGTCAGTAAAACCAAACTAAAATTAAACCATATCAAAAATAGAATGAGTAGGCGTATGTTGTTAACCTTGAAAAAAGTTGAGTAAGTGAAAAATATTAAAATGCATCAAGTAGTCTAGATGACATGAAGGGAAAAAATGAAAATAATAAAAACGAAAAAAAGAAAGGCAACCAATAAAAGAATTTCTGTCAAGAAAAAAAATATATAATGTTTTTGTTTCGAAACCATCCTATTGCAATGTTGAACAAAAGAGTATAGCAAGACGGTAAAAAGACTCACTTTGCAGCTGCAGGCTGAAAAAATACTCCATCACCAGGGCTTGAATTTATTTGGAAACAAAACTGCAAATAAAATTTGATGCAATAGGAAAAAAAGAGGCTGTGAAACAGGGCAAAGGGCTAGGATGGCTTTTTTGCACTGGCGCAGTACAGAAAAATGAAGAAAAATGAAGAGCAAGATCTCCACTCATTTTTTTTGAACTGATTTCAATAAATCAAAACCTTTTTTGATAGGTGTTTGCCTAGATTCTGCCCCGTATGAATGCAATCAACAAAAGCAGCTGACTTGCCTGACAGATCAATTTCTTTTATTTGCCCAAGAGCAAAAGAAACTGAAATTAATAAAGTAAGTGATGCAAATTAGATTCCTAATTTAATGTTCTACAGAAATTTCCCAAACAATCTCAAACCTATTACAATTTTCATGACTTCAAAAAATAATTTGAGCAATTTTCAACCACTTTCCAACCATTATTTTTTAAGTGTCTTCTATTCTTTATTATCAGCAATATCCAAAAACTCATTTTAGTACATTAATGCAGCATTAAAGTTCTCTTGCTTTTGTGCAACCTCTCCAAAGTTGTTCAGTGTTATAGAAACATCCCTATGCTCACAGTTACCACACACCTTAACAGCAATGTGGCAGACTACAAAGACTCTCTACAGCTTTGAACTCAATGCTGCCACCCAATGCATCTTTGTCATAAAAACTGTTGTAAATTAGATTGTAAATCTAATTTTCTCCAAGAATTTTCTAGAATTTTCTCAAGCCTTCTATGACTTTCAAGAACTCACAAACAATTCAAGCAATTTCCAACCACTTTCAAACCATTTTTCTTTTGAAGCATCTATTATTTTTTTTCTTTCTTTCTCTTATAAATAGTAATTTTAAATTAAACAAAGTCTTCATTAAGTATTACATTTTAAACTCCAACTACATCCCATACTTCTATCTCAAACTCTTGTCATTTAGTTCTGAAATAACTAGTATTGAATTAGTTGACTCAAGTTGTTCCAGTTTCCAGCAGCACTACTACTAGTTTTATAACTCATTCAAACATTATACCTGTCCCAATTTACTAATTTATAATTTACTTCAAAAACACCTATTTGCTTCAATATTTATGCCACAGCTAGGGCTATTTGTGGCTCCAGCTTTGATGTTGTGCTTCTTTTCACCGTGGTTTCTTGCTGTGACAGATCAGATAAATACAATTCCTTCTCTAAGTGTTCCCTCAAGTACTGCAGGCCTCTTAGACAAATGTAAATGCACATATTAATTCCTGTAAAGTAACGTTTTGGGAGTCTGATTTGTGTGTGGATTTAGATTTGACGTTTTGGTGTGATAATTCTTCAAGTATCAAAAGTTGACATAAAATGATACAATTTGATACAGGAAGATTTGTGTTTTCTATTGGGAGTTTTGTACTGATTGGATAGTAAATGTAGGATTATAAGTTTAAACTGACCTGAATTTTAATACATGGTTATTGGATTTGGAATCACGCCATAAATCAGATTTTAAATCACCTTCTGTAAATCTTGCACTTTCACATCAATGAAATTTTATTTGATCTCTTTTTGCAGTCATAACAAACCTTGTGCACTAAAGTCAATTATAAACTTTAAATATAACTCCTGTAACAAAGGCCATATCATTTTTTGATGAAAGAGATACTTCCAAAAAAATTAATGCCAAGTAGTTTTCAATATTGCCAACAATCTAGTTTCTGAATAGTTTGGCTTCTGAAATGTCTGAAAATTATTAAATAGCATGAGAAGGTGTTGGAAAATTCAGAGACATGAGAATATTATATCCTTGAGGTCCTGGCAAATGCTTCAATTCCAGTACAAGACCACTGCTTTTTCATACTGTACATGACTGACAGGATAATACTTTGTTATTTCTTCTCTTATCAACAGCAAAATAAAACAAAATAAAAAAATGTTTTATTCATTTAAGCAACTGCCAAAAAAAAGTTTGCATTATCCCCTGTTTTTCTGAAACAGCCCCCAAAATTTGTTTCTTCCAGATGAAACTTTGGTCCTTACAGTATCCATAGCACCACTTTCAACCATAACTTCATTTCTTTCCACAATTTTGCTTTCAGCTTTCAACTGATCCATGCAGCTAACAACTTTTTGAACATCCAGGTGAATCTCAGAACCAAAAATTTTCACATAAAATGCATAAGAATCCTTGCAATAATTCAATGCATTGTCTACACTTCCTTTTGATTTTGCAACCAATCCCAAATTGAGCAGTGTTTGTGCAACATCCACATGCTCACAGGTACCATGAACTTTGACCGCAATATCCACAGACTCACTTTAGTACTTCAGTGAAGCATCAAAGTCCTCTAGCTTTTGTGCAACTCCTCGACCTCCACATGCTCACAAATGCCTTACACCTTGACATAAATGTCCAAAGATTTATTGCAGAATTTCAGTGCAGCATCAAAGTTTCCTTGCTGTTGTCCATTTCCAAGATTGCTCAGTGTTTGTGCAACCTCCACACTCATGAGTACCACATACCTTAACTTTGACATCCAAAGACTTATTGTAGCACTTCAGTGCAGCATCAAACTTCTCTTGATCAAGTACAACCAATCCAAGGTTGTTCAGTGTACTTCCAACATCCACATACTCATGAGTGCCATACACCTTGACAAAGATATCCAAAGATTCATTGTAGTACTTCAGTGGAGAATCAAACTTTCCTTGCTGCTAGGAAAGATTTCCAAGCATGACTAATGTGCCAGCAACATCTGAATTTTCACTTGTACCACCCTCTTTAACTTGAAGATCAAAACTTTGTTTTAAGTACTTCTCAGCTGCACTGTGGTCACCAAGATTCCAAAACAAGAAAGAAAAGAAGAAAAAAAAAACCAGCATTGATAAGCAAATATTTGAATGATTGAAATGAACAAAAAGTTTTTGGTAGGATGTTATAGTACAACAGGCTCAGTTGTTCTTATTTACAAATGCAGTCTTTTTTTTATTTTTCAGTGCCAGATATACTCAAATTTTCAATTTTAACAATGTAATAAATTTTTTTTGACTCTGATTATTGTAGATTTGTTGATTTTTTGATAATATAAACTTTCCATCTATTGAAAAGTAAAAACAGAATCATTTGCAGTTATATTCAATATTGTCATGGCAAATCAAGGAATATGCAGAAAATGAAGAACTGTTGGATCTTCGCTCCAACTGCTGTTGAAAATCAAGCTTCTGTTGTCCCAACTGTTGAAAATCATGTTTTTGCTAATACAAGTGCACCTGAATATCAAGTTTCTGTTAATCCAACTGTTAGTTTTTCTGATTCAATTTATATTCTCACTGTTTCAATTGCTCTAAAATATTCAATTCATGGAAAATCTTTAAGGAGATAAACTTGTCTCAAAATAGAACTTTCATGAGCTAATGATTTGGCTGTGCAACAAACTGAACAAGCTTGAAAATTGGAAACCAATGTGTATGGCTCTCTGATGAAAAGTTTATTGCCAGTCTGGCAGCCAGCAGAAATTGCCATACAAGTTGGTGATGAGTTGAATCTTCTCTGTATTTTTTTTAAGTATGACTAATTTTCACAAATATTAACAGTTCCTACAGAGAACTAAATCAAACTTCCTGCAAAAAACTAAATCAAACTTGAAAATTGCAATGCACTGAGCAATGATTTTTTAACCAAGAGTCAAACAGTAAAGTTGTGGCAAAAGAAAAAAAAAAGACACCATATATTTTATCAGATCAAAGACAGCCAAGGTAATAGAAGCCCAAGAAGAAGAAACAAACTTGAAGAACAAAATCAAAAAAAAAAATTATCATATCATTCCTCTAACTGCCGATGACACAGTTCGCGACGGAATTGCAGGCTGTTGTTTTTGTTGCTGATTTTCCAATTGCTCAAATTTAGCCACAGCAGCTGCAACGATTCCGCCTGCACCACTAGTAGCAGCACCAGCATGCGCAGCATCAAACGCAGAATCAAGAACGGCTTTCGCAGCTGCCTTTTCATCTTCGGCTGTTGTCATTCCCGTCGGTGGATGATGAGCGCTGGCACTTTTTGCTCCGCCGAAAAACCAATTCACTATTCCAAATCCACCTACTTTCACTTCTCCATTGCCACCACTGCCTGCACCGCCTGTATTGGATTCTACGCCACCAGCTTGATAATCCTGCTGTTGAACAGGAGTCATCGCGGGATTCACATTTTCGACTACAATTGCAAGAACTGGAGCAACTGCCGCGGGACTTTGCTGTATCTCTAAAACTATTGGCGCCATATTATTGACAGTAGTAGCAGCAGCGGCAGTTGAGGTGGAAATAGTTGGAGAATCTGGTGGCATTGCTTTCATTTGCCGCTGAAAATTGGCAAATTCTTCATCGAGACTGTCGGGTGCAGGGTTGCCGTCTCTTTTTGGTGATACATAAGCTGTCGCAAGTGGCACTGTGGTTGGAGACGACGCGATTTTATGAGCAGCTGTTGGTGCAACTGATTGTCTTCGAGGTGGAGGTACACGAATAGGTGGAGGAATAGGTTGTTGTGGTTTTTGCTGCTGCTGCTGCTGTTGTTGTTGTTGTGGTTGCTGTTGTTGTTGTTGCAGCTGTTGCAGCTGCTGTTGTTGCTGCTGGAATGGATTCACTGTCGCCGCAGATGCGTGTATTGAAACTGATCGCGGATGTGAAGGAATATATACTGATGTTGTTCGTGGCTTTGTGGGATTTTGTTGCACATTTTGAGCAACCACTGCAATAGATGGTCGGCGAGCATTCTGCACTGGTGATTGTTGCTGCTGATTTAAATTGTTTACAGGAAGACCGGGTTGTTCTACCCGTGTTGATACTGACGGTCTTCTCGCAACATGAGATGGTGGTTGTGGTGCTGAACTTGGTGCTGGTTGAGCTCGTGGTGTTGGTTGATTTATCGAAACTGGAAATATCGGCAATGCTCGAGAAGTAATATTCACGTTTGGTGACAAATTTGGACTTAAATTTGACGATGATTGAGAAGCAGTTGCGGGAGATGTTGTGGGTATTATTATAGGCGTGGCTACCAAGCCGTTTGTGGCTTCGACCGTAGGTGGAACTGCAGCAGGCGAGAGATTTGAGATATCAGAAAGCGAAATTGTATTTAGCACCTCTCCTTCAAAAGCGAAATAATCGCCCATAACATCATCAGCTCCATCCTTTTTAGAATTTTTCGGCATAAATCTTTTCAAAAAAGACGAAGCATTCTTGATTTGGGTGTTGAACAATGCTACGTTTTCTTTATTTTTCGTTTTGATTTGCGCTTGTTGTTGAATGAGCTTTTCCTTCAGTTTCGCCGACGTGATAACTTTGAGTGAGAATTTGTTGGTAGGGCGAATCACGACACTGTTTCGCGAAGCGCGCGAATTTGTTGATGTTAGCGCCATGCTCATCCGTTTGTTTCTAGTATTTTCTGATTCTATTGAACCAGGAAGAGTAGTATTACTGATTTGCTCTTCTTCGATCCATTCTTCTTCTTCAATCGTAGGTACCGCCTCAATAACCTCCTCAGTGACCACCTCTGGAATGTCAGGTGGTGAAGCATCTTCGGGAATTGTAATCTTTGTCATTTTTACACTCGCGGCTTTAGCAATAAAGGCATCGGATGGACCGAACCGGATAACGCTTGGTTGTGCACCACTTGCATTTGTATCTGCAGAATCAGTTGCAGCAGCGGACGCATTGGCGAGACCAACTTGATAATCATATGCCGGATTGAAGCTCGTGACCGGAGCATAATTTCGTTTTGCAGGTTCAAGATTATTTGAAGAATCCAACGATGCGGCAGGATATGGGCGTTGCTCCTGCGGTTGCGGCTGGGGTTGTTGGGACGAAACACGTGGCGCCAGAAGAGTTCGAGGACGTGGAGCTTTCCCAGAATCTTCGCGCAAATCACCAGCAAATTTGACTTTCTTCTTTTTCTTCTTCTCGGTCTATCAGCGAATAGTTTGGGTTGATTTTTGAGCGTTTGTCAGCAGCAAAACGGAATGAATGAATTTTGACGGGCCAAAAACAATTTAAGCAGGAGAAGCAAACATACCGGTGCAGGATCCGTAACGCCGACTGTCCTGTTTGCCAGAGTATTTCGCTGCAGCGTGGAATCTACGGGCGACTGCGGCGGATCAGGACGGTCGTCTTTTTTTGCCCAGCGGAATTTTGACGCGACGATCTTGGCATCCTCCCATTGCGAGTCACTGTGCGAGTCTGTGTCAGCGTCGGAGGAGGTTGGAACAGCTGTCGATGCTGACGTTGACACTGCCGGTGCGGACAGAATGTCTGTTTTCAGATCCCAATAAGCTTTGTTCTCGCTAACAATAGCCGCATTCCCGACAGGACGCCTGCGAGGTGCACGCACAGCCGATCGAGCGGGCGGTTGTGGCGGAAAGGATTGCTGCGATTGTTGTTGCTGCTGTTTTTCTGATTGTTTCACTGGTTGCTGTTTCTCTGATTGCTGCTGCGATTGTTGCGGCGGTGACTGTGAATCCGGTTGCTGCGATTGTTGCTGCTGTTGCTGTTTATGATCGGGCCTTTTCAGCAAATGGATCGATGATCTTCGCTTCGGAACTTCCGGTCGCGGTTGGGTCTCCATTTTTCTAATTGACTGTAATTGATTTCCTTTTTCAATTTGGCTTGTCAAACATTGCAATCAATGCGCATTGGATATGGGCTCTTTATCTCTTAAAAATTTAGGCATAATATATTTTGCGACTGAATACCCAGCAACATTGCATCCTTTTCTGATTCTTAGGTGTTAGTTTTTCTTGCAAATAGCAATTACGCAGGATATGAAAGTGGCCATACTTATCAGATGCGAAATATATTTTTCGAAAAGTAAATATAATGCTCAATTTTTTTATCACTCAATCCTGTTTTTCAAAGTTAGCGACCATAAACAAGGGGCTTTGAAGACGAAAAAGTTTAGGAAGATCACAAAAAATTGTCCCTCAAAAAAAAATTTTTTTTTTTTCAGTTAAAAACGTGAATCAAGAAAATATTTATATATACGTTAAGGTTTTCTTGTTATCTATTTGCTTATAGAAAGTCTAATTTCAAACAAGCGATATAACTCAACATTTCGCCCGTTCACCCTGACGATTACGCTCAAGTGATGTGATTTGCCTTGAATACTTGGCGTTCAATGCGTTAAAACTAGGCGGTGATGCGAAAGCTTCGATTTCCACTCTTGCGCATATAAAACTCGTTTGTTTTACTCATGTTCCGATTTTAAATTGGCTGATTCATGCTGTCTCATACGCTGGTTATAGCTACACAATCATTCCGATATGGATGCGAGTGACAATCCTTAATTCGTGTGAACTTATATCTTAATTAGTGTGAACTTATATAAATTGTGGGGCAAAAAGAAAAAATAAAAAGAAAATAAAAAATGCCATTTTCGATATCCTCACAGTCGTATCGAATTTCATCGGAAACTCTCGTCAATATACGATTCAGATCAGATTTTAACCGGTTTCTTCCATCCACTGTTCATATATACCAGTTACTAAATGAATGCTTGCTGAATTGAGATAATTCGGAAAAATTTGTTCTTGAATAATCTTTGAAGACAAAACTCTTTGAAAATCAGATATTTCGCTATTTAAGATATAAGCCTGCAATTTAGTTTCCACTGCAATGGAGCTTATTTTTTTTAGCTTATAATTTGTTTCTGAACAAATCATTTCTTTGTGCGATGTAGCACTTTTTAATGTACTGTCCGACTGCAACAGGTGCAATTGATGAATGATTCTTATCACAGTACACGATAATATTTAACCATGCTAATGCAATCAATACAGTAGCTGTGTCAAGAGCAATAAGATATAAAGTCATTTTTAGTGAAGGAGATATTATTATGAATAATAGTGTATTTAACTGTCGCAAAGTATCCACCGAACCCAAGTCTGCAAAAGACTGGAAACTCATGAACAAATCCGCCATGAGGCAGAGTAGCGACTGATGCTACGGCTCATAATACGCGAATTTCAGCTGAAAATGTCCGGGATGGAAGTGCTATTAATTTTAAAGCCAATTTTATCTTTCAAAAAGTATCATGTATATTTGATTTGTTTACTAGTGGTTTTGACGATAAATGTATCTTCGGCGATTCTTTTTCTTCCTCTGAATAAAAGAAAGCTTCTTTTAGATTATCAAACTGTTAATACAGTCTCTTGAATATGCAAGTTTCCTCAATAGCTTACTTGCCATCTACAACACTCTTTCTTACTATGATGATCCTTGTTTGTACACTTTCATGCTGACGTACGTCCCACCCACAATCCATAGTCGACTATAATGATCTTCGACAACCTTTTCAAAGACTTTTAAAATGGCATTATCTAGGTATGCATGTCCAACCGATCAACGGCAGCCAAAGATCATTTCAGTGGAAACAGAATTCACACAGATTTTTGGGGATCCCAGTTTATTGTGAAGTTGGATGCGATGATGGTGTTTGGTAATTCAGTCTGTTCGAGTCGTGCGAGGTTGCGCTACGCGGGCTGCTACAAGGAGAATAGCAGAAAAGTGTACCGGCGAATAATTACAGACTGGCATCTTGAACCCAGACGTTCGAACGTGCGGCACCGTCTTAACAGTTTCTCACGTTTACAACGACCAAAAAAAAAAAAAGCCTCCAAAATGCAACTTCGAACATTTTCAAAAAAAAAGATATGTAAACTAAAAGATAAAAAGAAGTTCAACCCAGTACATCCTTGACAGTCCACTTGTCCAGTCTCTTCACTAAGCCATCAATAGTAGAGCACCCTCCTTCACCACCAGCCAAATCATCAATTGAAAAAATACGATCCGCAACACTCACACGAACAACCTCCGCATTTCCAGTATTTCTAACAAATCCACTGACACTCTCGGTACCGCTAATTCCGCTAACTGATTCAGTTGTTCTTCTGTACTTTGTGTGAGCATGAGGCGCCTTGGACATTTCAACGTTATCAACACCGTCAACATCTAGCAACAGTAAACAGAAATTGTTAAACGCGATTGTACGGTGCTCGTGCTGCTGCTTGCTATCATGATGATGATGAGTCTTGGTCTTCTTAATACTGTTCTTCTGAACTTGCCGATGCTGTTGATGTGGGTCTTCCAAAGCTTGCCCAATCACAGTTTCCAAAGATTCTTGTCTTGCAAACTCATTATCCGAGCTTGCATCCAAACTCGTCACCATTGGCAGCCCAAGTAATCCCACGGCCGCCTCCCGGCCGCTCTGACCATCAACAGCAATAGTGGTTGCAACTCCACCTTCAACCACACTGTTCTTTGCAGCAGCATCAACTATATTTGGGTAAACTGGAGGAATTTGATGATAACCACTGCTTCCGCTTCTTGTAACGTCGTGACGCGTTGTTGGCCACGTATACGATGCGCGTCTTACAGCCGATACTTTGCGCCACATTTCACGACGCAAACTCTCCCAATCCAATGCCGGAAAGTTTTGCAGCGACGCAAATGATGGTGCACTACTAATTTGATGAGTTTTTGCTAAGATATGGTTGGGAGATGTTATTAGTTGAATTGTTCCTGACACTCGGATTTGTTGACGGGTTTCAGGGAAAATCCTATCATTTTTAGTAACACAAGTATTCATAGAATTAACAAGGGACCAAGAAAAATGAACTGAAAGTAGTGATGACTCACCAACATATTTCGCCAAACTTTGAGCCATGGACAAGATCGTCAACTGACCCGCTGCGAACATCGACAGCAAACACGAGCACATTAGCAAGCCGTTCAACAGCCTCGACCGAGAGCGGTCCAGCTTCGTGTTGGTGGCGATGGTGGTGGTGGTGGTGATTATGATGGTTGTTACTTGTGTCATCTTTGGTGCTGCATCAAAAAGTCAGAGTGAGTCACAAGAATCAATTAAATTTTTCTAAAGTTGTTAACCAAGCAATAGTTTGAGATTCGATTCCATCCGATAAAAACCCACGGAAAAACACACAGTGGTTCGATGGACGACCGAATGACTTTATTGTCGCCAGCGATGCGTACACTATGAAAAAAAACAAAAGAAGTTGGAAAGAAGGAAAAAATTGTGAATAAAAACAGGGTTTGCAAAAAGCCACTGGCGGGGGCACGGGGAGAATAAACACTCAACAATGCGCAGCATCATCACGCTCGTTTTCTTTCAATGCAGTTTCCAGTGCGGCCCTCCATGGCGGGAAGTGTGCCTCGGTTGATGTTAAACTGATGTTGTTAAGCGCGTTTGTCGCGTCGTCATCTGTATTGGGTGAGATTTCGATTGAATTCGTGTTGATTGTGGGAATCCACGATGGCCATGCGGAGCCAGCTGTAATTGTTACGTCTTCTTGGAAGATTTTAACTGCAGGAGCTTGCTGTGCTTGCTGTTGTAGAACGGTGTCACTCATTGCTTTTTTTTTTTGTATGATTTTTTTTTGGTTTTTGTTGATGTTTTTTGTTGAGTCATTTGATGCTGTGTCTAAAAAAGAAGGTGCTGGTGCGTTCAACAATTGATCGGCTGACAAATGGGTTGAAAAAATCACCATTTATTCGATTCTATTTAGGCCTTTTCTTCTTTTCTCCGATAATAACCCAAGCGGCTGAAATGAAAGGATCATTTCGATCTCATCAATGTGATCGCGCAAAATCTTTGCACTAGTTCCGGAGGTGCTGTCTCGTACAAACTACATTATAACGTGCGGATACAAAGTCAACATTTACCAGAATATCTTTGAGTTAGAGATTGGTGTTGGAAATAATTGTTGATGTATATTTACGTGTAACACGTATTGTCAGCGTTTTTCAAACCTGTCACTCCCATCTCTACTTAATAGGGTGTTATCCCAGCCAAGAACCATGCAAGCTCGATAAACACTGGCAGTCGCGTCTTCAACAATTGTACAGTCATTGTATCGCGGCAAATCGCAACCAAAACTGTTGGGAGCTAGTACTTGAGGTTAATTTTATCCACAAGCAGTCTCAATGAACTCAAACTTGACAGATACTGTGGTACTGGCGGGACAGGCAGTTTGGACTGTGCAGCAACTTTTTATTACAAATATAATAATTATAGACAAGTTCTCATGTTCTGCTTACGCAAAATAGGAATGAAACTATAGTGTCGGTTTTTTACTGCCAAATTCTGTTGGAATGTGACTGTGGATCACTTTTTAACTCGTTCTGTTCCAAAAATAAAATTCTTTTCCTCCTTGAAATCTCTTCCATCGTCCGTCCTCAACCGACTGACTCCTCAAAGCCCTGCTCCTGCGTCTCCTACACTCCCGTCAGCACTTCTCAATAACTTCTTTCATCGTCTAGACTGTTAAATTTTGTCCCATAGAAAAAATTTTCTTTTGCAAACACACAACGTCAACTACGTCTCCATCAATTATCTCACCATTAATATCCTTTATTTTAGATAAATATTATGTCTATGGC
>JADGJH010000918.1:0-13190 GCA_027596945.1 Physocladia obscura
AATCCCATTGAAAAAGGGACCAATGAAATGGCACCAGTAAAAAGGGCCATTGAAATACCTTCAGAAAACTGTCACATTATCCCATTGATGTGATGTCACCAGTTTTCTAAGAGGAAAATGTCAAAGTGGTGGTAAATGCACTATAAATAGTGAAACCCACAGCAGACTTACAAATATGCACAAAAACTGATAACTTGTAGTCTGACACCTCTTTTCTAAAGGGTTCCAACTCTACTCAACATACTTACCCTATGGGTATTGACGGCTTCTTCCTGCCCCCAAACACAACGTAGTTTCTACAGCCTCTGGATTTGTTAATATTTAGTAATATGAAAACAAGATATGTTGACTTTACCAGAAAAGACACAGCTTCTCAACAGAAACTCTTGCTAAACTTGGTGAGAAATTTATCTTGATTGCTCTAGAAGCTCAGTTGTGTCTTTCTTTTTCAGAGAAAATTATGGTGTCATCATTCAAGCATACAGGAATCTATCCATTTAATGCAAAAAAAATGACTAATTTGGCAATGCCAAACATTAACATGATCTCACCTCAACAAAACTGGTCAAGAGACAGCAACTGCAATATTGGAGGTCTTCACAAGTGCAGGTATCAGGCTGTCTGTTCAAAAAGTGTCAGTGAAGGGAGAAAAGGTAATGAAAACAAATCAAACTTACACTTTTGACAGAGTTCAATCAGCGCAATAACAGGCTCTGGATGAAAAATTAGCCAAGGTGGAAGCAACTTTGAAAAAAAAAATGAAAAAAAAAATTAGCAAAACTTGAGTAGGAGACTGCTTAGTTGGTGGAAAAAGTGAGAAAACAATGTTTGGGAAAAATAAACAGACAATGCACTGTCAAATACCACAAAAGAACCAAATGGTTTCTTTCTCTGGTTTTTAACACATTTCAACTATGTCCTTGCTGCGTTACTCACAATAAGGACCAACTGAAAGCTCACAATGAAAGTTGCAAGTAATTTGGATAATTTTCTTTTATTATCTCCTCCCTTTATTCAGAAGAACTTATCCTTTCTGGTATTATTATTTCAAATAAAAAAAATCTCTTTACATTTATTTTTAACTTTCATAAGCCATTGGTTGTGTTGTAATAAGGTTGTGCACACATTTTTGTGTTGTTTGGATTTGTGCATCTACTCAATGGCTTTTGGTCAGTTCCACAAGCCAAATTCCTCAAACCTCCAAATGCAGAAATTGCTAGCAAAAAAACAAACAATGAGGAGAAATCTATCTTATTTATCATCCATAGAAAGAAAGATAACACCGCCCCAACTTTAAGGAACTAAACGTCTGCAGTCAAATGTTTACTGCAAGTTTTGATCCTGATTTCTCTAATTCTTTCACCGCAAATCCTTTAGTACCCGTATTACAATGGATGCCACATCTTCTGCAAGCATTATTACCCTCATTGCTAGCTAGGTTCCACTTAATTTTGCTTCTCAGCATTGTTGCAATAAATGAACTTGCCTGGAACTACTGCTGTTTTTTAAGCAACTTGTTTCTAAAAAACAACAAATTTAACTTCCAGTGGCAAAAGCAGCACAACTACAGCTTCAAATGAGTGTTGAACAGCCTGGTTTGTCAAAAACCTGCTTGTAACATTGACATTCTCAATAGCTTTATTCATATATCATTTTCCCTAAAAAACTTGAAGTCCAAAAATTTTCAGTCTCCAAGATGTTTCCATCCATGTTTTTCTCCATCAACAAGGTACAAGAACAAATCCCCATACCTTTCAAATCACAGCATTCCTCTTGGCCTAAAAAATCATTCAGATTCCATTGCCAGCTCCAGTTATCCAATTCCCTGGGGCTGATCTCTTGTGCGTGTGTGACCCCTTGGCCTGTTGGATTCCATAGCTTGCTGTGCCTGTCTTGCTGTTTGTTGGAGTGCTCTTGCAGTCCTTGGAGGAGGTGCCACTATCTGCTCATTGTTGTCAGTGTCACTGTCTGGCTTGTCTTGAATCCAGAACCCATCTGCTGGCCATTGTTGAAGTCCTCTGCACCTTGTCAGAATTGATTGGATTGCCAGAGCACATGCCTTATAGGCAGGAGTGTCTGAAGGCTTGGAGGTCCTGTAGTGGTTAAGAACAGTGTCAATCATTGTGTGCCTGTCGTGTTGTGGGGCTGGAATGTCTTGGTAAAGATTATGCAGCAGAGTTTCAGCTCCTGGACAAGTGGTAGCATGCTTGCATGTGAGGACATCAGCACAGTTCTTGCACTCCTCATGTTGTGTGGTAGCTCCCAGAGTCCATTGGAGAAGAAGCCAGCAGTCTTTGCAATTAATTCCAGACTTTGAGCACAAGAATGGCTGGATTGGGTCCTTGATTTCCACTTGGATAGCCCCAGCAATGCCTTCTGTTCCAGCTTCAAGCTCCACAATAGCCTTGCAACAAAGTTTGATGACAGCAGCAATCCCAAGTGGTGGTTTTGCCTGACTGTATCTGGACCATGAGTCAATGCAGGGTGAGTCTTGGATATTTGGGGGTGATTCCAGAGAGGATTCTTCATTAAAAGTTGTGGTATGCAAATTCCAGATGGAGTGTGAGCTGCTTGAACAGCATAGTGGAATATTTTGACAGCAAAATTTTTTTCATCACCTGACGAGTATAGTCTGGCAGCCCATTTCAAGTTTAGCATATTGACACAATGAGAAATGGATTCAATTTGTATTTTTATTAAAGCAGCCTTGGAGGTGTTGTGAGGAGTTGATGTCAAGGTGCGTAGTGCCAAAGTTTGAGCTTTCTCATACAGTTGGAGCAGAACCTTGCTCCCTTGAAAGAGTGCCAGGCAATATTCCATGACTGGATAAATAAAAGCCTTGTAGATTCTTGCAGATGCTGCTGGGCCCAACAATGAGAATTGAAACCAGAGGTGCCAGCATTGCAATGACTTGGTGAGTTTTTGTGGTCCTAACTTGAACCATTTCTTTCTAGTTGATGCCATCGCAAGTGAAAGGAATCCCAAGATAAGTTGCCATGTCTTCATAGAGCTGAAGTTTGATGTCCCAAACAGAAACAGGTAAGCAAAGAACAATGCACTTTGTGGGTGCAAATTTCATGCCAACATCCACACTCCATTCCTCACAACACTTCAAAAGCATTTGTTGCCATTAATGCAGTGTAACACTAACAATAGCACATCTTGATTTCTCAAGACTTCTGGAATTTTTGGTGAAAGCAGGCACTTTATGCAACAAGAAAAAGTGTGCAACAATGAAAGTGTGCAGAAATTACGCAACTGGCAAAATCTGATGGTCACTGGCCTTCAACGCAAAGCATTTATACTGACGTAATTGTGACAGTCTTATGGAGCTCAGAGTAGTATTTTGAGGACAAACAGTTTGTTTTTGATTGATGTTAACTTTGCTGTTATATAGCTAACAGCAGCACAAACAGTGCAGAAACAAACACCAATGCAATGAAAACTAATCAACACAGTGCAATTATTGTAACTGCAACAGCAGGAGAGTTTTTGGCATATTGTTGGTGTGCCTGTCACTTTTTCCCTCTTATTCAACTAATATCTTGGTATATTTGCTTCCTATAACTTTTATATTCTTTTTTTACTATTTGCTCTTCCTTTCTTTTTTTTTTGATGAGATAAACTGTGTTTTTATAAAATATTTTGTGCATTGCACAGTAAAGAAAAGTGCGCAAAACAAAAACAGCAGAAAAGGAAAACCCTGGCAATGATAATATTTATCAACACACTCAACATACAAAACTAAACAAATCAAGGCAAATCAAAGCTAATTGATACATGCACTAAACTCAAATGCCAATCAGTGAATTATACATGGTGCAACTGGATCAGCTAAATAATAACCATGACAATAATCTTGTATTACAACAATTTCATTCTACTCTAACTTTTTAGGTAACGTGCCGATGCCAGATTTTATGTAAAGGTGCTAAAATAAATTAAACTGAGCGCCTGGGCTTGTTAACTAACTATTTGTAACCGCAGTACAGTGTAGTTTTGTGCTCATCTGGTTTGTTAACTGTTTGCGCACTATCTGCGCAGTTTTTTTTGGAATGCACAAATCTCCAATTTTGCCCTGCCAGCACATTAAATAGTCTGCAAATATTTAAAAAATAACTTAAAAAATTCCCACGATTAAAACTCATGCCACGAGTCACTTTCAAAATTCACGACTTTGAATGGCTTCGCAAGGCATTACTTCTTAGTATCATGCTCGGTTTGTCTCCGTTGATGTCGCCAACAATCCCACGGATCTGGAACATCACGTCTCCAGCGACTGGGTCAAAAAAATTCCAGCCAACAATTGGAGTATCCGGCATCCACGACGCATTTGCTCTTGGAGTATTATACCAGAAATCAGTTGACAAAGGCTGTATCAATTCCACTGTCAAACATCTCTCTGCTGCCTGCAACCACATTCAAACCAAAATCTCTGCTCTTATTGGCTCTGACAATGATCTGAACGA
The DNA here is from genome assembly GCA_027596945.1 of Physocladia obscura. Taxonomy (NCBI): domain Eukaryota; kingdom Fungi; phylum Chytridiomycota; class Chytridiomycetes; order Chytridiales; family Chytriomycetaceae; genus Physocladia; species Physocladia obscura. The sequence goes on from JADGJH010000918.1 coordinate 4,470, forward strand.
TCTGGTTCTGATTTTGGCGAACCCAACCAAACAAGCCTTGTATGATTCTTCTCAATCAATTTTACAGTACGCCGCCGGATTTATAACGATAGCGAATGTGTTTCTTGTGACAGGGTGTATTGTATTCTCGGCTGCCGTGGTACCCACAATCACGTATTTAGTATACCCGTATGTTTGCGACAATTGGCCCGAAATCAAAAGAATATACGAGGAGTCAAAAACAGTTGTTGAGTCGATGCTTTACATTTTGGCGTTTTTGATCCTGACACAGACGCAATTCTATTCGCCTTCTTTTGCTTTTGCTGTTGGCTTTATTGGTGCTATGATGGCAGTAGCCGCATTTTCTTACTCTGTTCACATTTGCAAAATGAAAGCCAACAAAGTGTCCTGTGCCGCTGGGATATATGTTTGCTATGTATTTGGATATATGGCTCTGGTTGCAAATTCTTCATTCCTGGGATTCATTTCTTGCGCTGGACTATTTACAGCTCTTCAATTCCGTGTTATTCCAATTGGATTAGGCCTGGTTATTGGCTTTTCAGATAGAATGGCAACTGAATCCTGCGTGATTACAAGCGCTTTCTTCATGATTGTTTCAGTTCTGATTGAACAGTGCCAGTATAATGCAATTCACAAAATTTTCTTTCCTTTTCGATTCGGTTTCCATGTGTTCAGTCCAGTTGTATTTTTCTTGGGTCTCTTGCTGTTATGTTCTTCATGGATATATGCTGAAAAAATTTTTTTTTGGAGAATGCAACTGCTGTTTGTTGCTTCAAATTTAGTGGTTGGTATCATTGGATTGTTTTACCGAATCAACGCGTTTGTCAATTCCGCGTGTGTTTTCGCGATCCTCTATGGCGTGGAAAAATACCTGGAAATTTTGGCCAGGTCGAAAAAATTTTATTGGCCACTTTTATTACTTGGTGGTATTTTGTTCGCAACTTTTGGGATTTATTTCCAGAGTATTTCTGCGACAATTACTTCATTTTTGAATTTTGTTTGAAAAGTGGAACCAGAATACAGAAAAACGTTGCTGTAATTTTTTTATTTTGACCCCCATGCACACGCACCCCCATGCACACGCCCATACCTCTTTCTCTGTGAGAATCTCGTAATAAAATCTTGAATTGTGAACTCTTTGCCTTCGGCAAGTGACGAATCAACTCAACTTTGAATAGTGTGTTTTATTCTCACTAGATGTTAGTGAGGGATAGTGTGATGGATTTATGTGTGTATTTTCGCTGAAAATTTTGTGTTTATTTCAATGAGAGTATTGTGGTGTTGGCGTTTCAGTCAAAAAGTTCAGCTGGCCGGATTTTTTGAGCTAAAAATAACTCATACAAAATGAAGAAAAAGCAGACGAACCTGACCAACTACTTCGCTCCTGTGCCCGCTGCATCCCCAACAATAGCCATGTTTCCATCACTGTCTTCTTCTCAGACGCCGTCTTCTTCATCGTCGTTATCTTCATCTTCTTTACCGGTTCCTGCTAAGAGATGGAAAGGCAAAGAACGCGCTGATGGACTTGTTTCAATCGAAGAGGACAACGACAAGGACTTGATGATTGCTATCGCCGCATCTCGACAGTCTTTGCGTGCGTACGAACTGGGCGGAGGAAACAGTGAGTATTTTTTTAAACCCATCAACAAGTATTAACGTTCGACTCAAAGGCTCCTCGTCGTCTTCTCCTCTTCCTCTTCTAATTCTTGCGCGCCTCCCACTGTCAATGGCGTGGTATGGCACTTTCTCTTGTTCCACGGCGTGAAGAGACCTTGGACAAAAGTGCTGCTCGTAGAATGTATCCTTGGCACGGCTCGTGGCGGCGACTGAACTGCTCTACAATTGCCTCAGATTGTTGACCCGGACCCGGCTGCTTTTCAGTGTAAGACCGGAGGTTTGCCGATTCATGATGTTCTCTTTATTGAGATTGGGTAGTAGAGCTGAGTTCCATAGGGGCAAAGCCAACTTGTCGCGAGATGTTTCTGCACAAGAGCGCGAGTTACTTCCTGGACCTACGGACATCTCAACAGACTAAGCCCTATTTTTTTAATTATTTTTTTTAATTTTTTTTATTAAAATGTTTCCGTTCCCAATAGCCATCTTTCTCGCAAACAACCCCACCTATCACACCGCTCTCAAATGACAACGTCGCTGCTCCACAGGTACATCACGTGATTGCTCTTAAAAACTTCTATAAAAGAACGACCTTTCTGAACTTTTCCCTCTTTTTTTTCTTTCAAAAAATAGACCCAGATGGACTCAAATGTGCCTCATTCAGTAAGTGTTGATTTTAATGAATTATTGTCATTTTTAATTTTTTTAAATTAGGACGGCGGTGTTCTTCTCACACTGCTTGCAAGAAAAATTACATTAAACTTTTCAACTTGAAAGCTGGTGCCGTTGATGAACCAAAAACAAGGACCTGTTTGAAATGTAATTGTGATTTGGATTGGAGAGTTGGTGAAATGCTTCGGACTGGAGGGAAAACGTATCAAAGTCATTGTGCTGGAGATTGCCTCAAACTGAATGTGAACACCAAGGGCAATTTACTGGTAGTGTATTCTTCTCCTCAAAATGAACGCCGAGATGCCCTCAAAACCCCCCTCACTCCAATCAACACTCAGTTTCACTTCGTGTTGATTGTTTGGTTTTTGAATTACTAATCAATTTCTTTTTTTATGTGCACCACCGACTCAACAGAACAACCCGAAAGTAATTGTATTCTTCTTCCCAAAATGAACGCCGAGACGCCCCCAAACCCCCCTCATTTTAAACACGACCCTCAGCTGGGTCGTGTTCTCTCTCTTTGGACTTGTTATTTGACTCTTTACTTTTTTTTCAAAGGCCCGTGTCAGGGAACAGACAGACGTCAGTAGTTTCATCTACCGTGCCACAGACAATTTGGCAGGTCGACCAAACCATGAAAAGTCCACTGATGAATGCATCAATTTTTTGCTGAATGTGGCACTGAATGGACAAGTGTATGAGTTTGACGTTATTTGCCAACGCAATAAGTCTGAACGAGAGGAAGCATACAAGGAATTATCTGCAGGAAATGGAGCAAATTGTTATCATTGCGGCTGTGATGAGCTGGGTTGGCTGTCAGCGGTTGGCCTAAATCAGGTATTTGTTCATTACAATTGATTTACAGAATCAAGACTGAAATTCAACTTAGGGAACTCCTGACCGACTTAGCATAGGGTGCTATTTTAGCCAAGAGCAAATAACTGTTTCTAGCTGTTTATTCTGCCAACAGTTAGCAAAGATATTATCTCTCATTCCAAACTAAATTATTAATTGCAGATTGTTCAATGATATGAGCGAAGCTGAACGAGACCAGTACCAGACTTTACTTATCACGAAGCATGACTTTCATCGAGCTGACAATGCCGTTGAATGTTATCTGATGTTGAAAACTGATGAGGAGGCAAACAAATGTGGAATCTAGCAATTGCACATGTACAAAGTTATTGGGTAAAGAAATTCGGGGAACAAAGCAAAAAATCTCGAGAAAGTTTCAAAAAGTATGTTACATTTGTTGGGATAACTTACCTGAATTTGCTGACACTTTTAAAGTTCAAAGTCCATGATGGCGAAGCACTCTGGAAAGTACAAGGTTTTGGACAATATTTGTGAATACAGTCTGAGCAAAATGACGGAGGTCTGTTGCTTGTTGGACAATTGCTGCTTGGTATCTGGGATTGGGGGTCAAAGATGTGGCTCTCTCAGTTGATAGGTGCATAGTAGATTTTAGTTTTAGGATACGTATAATCGGTTGTTTTCAGATACATACGAGACTCCCACTACGAAAAGAACACAATCGGCATTTTTTTAACTCGAATCAATGATACCAAAGAATCTGACCCTTTATTTATATCGGAGGAGAACCTCAATTCTTACATGGCAGACAAAAACATTGACCATCCTTTGACAGTCATAGTTGCTTGCCTGCGCAAACCTTTGGCAAGATTGATTGAATTCCAGAAGAAGTGTTTAGAAAGAAGAAGTGTTTAGAAACCTCTATCATTGGAAAGATTTTGCAAAAAGGAATTCCTTGTGAGAATTCACTGTGAGACCACATGAAGTTCTTAGAATTCCTCTTAATGAAACAAAATCCTTATCAGAAATCCTTATAAAGTACTTCTTCATTTAAGCATTGGGTATTTGTTTTGTCAAACTTTGTTTTAAGGAATTTCATGTGGTCCCACAGTGAATTCTCACAAGGAATTCTTTTTTGCAAAATCTCTCTTTTGTTGTATTTGTGAATAACTTTTGACAGAAAAATAATAAAAGAGACGAGCGGCGAAACAGTGGATCCCAAGGTTAAAGAGAAACGAAAACTGAAAATTAGAGTATCATCATCTTCTACCCCCAGTTCCACAACTTTGGATCAAAAAACGTTTATGTGTTTTCAGTTTCACCCCCTCTTTCTGTTCATCTGATTCTATGTGTACAAAGTCTTTGAAATTGTTCAGGAAATCATAATTGATGACGTGTTTGACGTCCTTAAAATCAAGTCCTCTTGCTGCAACATTGGTAGCAACAAGGATCGAGCATAATCCATTTGAGAAGTATTTAAGAGTGTATTCATGCTCTCTTTGGTCTTTGTCTCTGCAGATCGACATGCATCCCCATCTGTCACCATTAAGTCCATTTTCAATGTTGCCGCAGGGGTAATAGTTCACTCCATTGTTTAGGAAGGCTGTTCCAAATCTCTTGCAGAGTTTGATAAAGAGCTTTTTTTTTTCCATATTCTGGCACAACTTTTATTGTTTGTGTGACGCCTTTGGTGGCTTGAAGCTTCTGTGATCCGACTCTGACTTGGATAGTATCATCTCCCTAAAAGTCATTTGCAAGTCGTTGGATGGATTTTGGTCAGGTTGCTGACCAAAGAACATTTGCCTATCGAGACTGATTTGGCTGAAAATTTCGCGCAGCGATTATTTGAAACCTAAAAACATCAAGCTTTAATAAATTTTGATATGAGAAAGAGTAACTTATACACAAAATTACCCATATCAAGCATTCTATCAACTTCGTCTAGAATGATGTAAGTAAAGCGACGTAGTGTTGTTTTCCCCATCTTCAGAATATCCAAAAGTCTGCCAGGTGTCGCTAACTATTTTTTGTAAAATTGTATCAGTGTGAGACACGAAATTTATTGACTTTAAAAAAAAGTGATATACAACAATCTGAGGAGATCTGTTCAATTCGCCAATCTGAGGACCTTTGAATGCACCGCCATAAAGGCACGAGTTTCTTATTCCAAGCGGACCACCATAACTCAGTAACAACTTCATTTATTTGTACAGCTAGCTCCCGCGTTGGAACCAGAGCGAGACAAACTGGGCCGTCTCCTTTTTCGACTGATTTACGCGTCATAATGTGAATACATCTGGCAAGACAAACGAAAGATTCTTTCCAGAGCCCGTCTGCTCAACGCCAATAAGATTTCTCCCAGACAAAGCCATCAGTCAGTCTTGCGCCTGGATAGGAGTCGGTGGTGAAACCTTTTTTTTCAAACGTTGCCATAATGTTTGTTAGTCAAGCACCATGTTCGAGCTTGAACATTGGTCGTGGAACATTTTTCCCTTGCAACGTCATTCAATGCTTCTCGCGAAATGCAGTGACTTCGGCCTGTGCTATGTTTTCAATGTCTGTCACGTTGAAAGTCATATTACAGTTTCAAGGTTAATAAGTGAAGCAGGGGTAATGGGATACGAACAAGAATTTTACGTTTATGTTCATTGTCACTGTTGTATTGATGAACAATATCGTTGAAGTCATTCTTGTTTCCGCCACAGAGATTGCCGTAAGGTGCCTGCCTACTACTGCTGCCACTGAGATTGGCTCCATGTGTCGAACTAGTGCCACGTGTGACATAAGAATTGCCGTCGCCATACGATCCTCCACCGTTTCCATACGATCCACTTTGACATGACGAAGTTTTTGAACAAAAAACAGGTTGAACGCGCACGCACAAACAGAAAAACAAAACTCAACAAATATCACAGGAACTCCACATCGAAAACCAAAAACGCAAACAACCAAATGGGCGACCGATACTCATTCTCTCTCACAACTTTCTCGCCGTCGGGAAAACTTGTCCAAATTGAATATGCTCTTGCCGCAGTCAACAAAGGTGTAACGGCCGTTGGGCTTAAAGGCAAGCCAACCTATCCCAGTTTAATAGATATTCTTTCGCTTCGTAGCCTTATTCCGTTAAAATGTCTGTCGTCGAATCAATCTCTCATCCAATCAACAAACGAACAGGGACCAACGGTATCGTTATTGCAACAGAAAGAAAACCGCACACGCCGCTGCTCGACGATAATTCGATCGAAAAAGTCTCCACTATTTGTCGAAATATTGGTATGGTGTATTCAGGAATGGGCCCAGATGCCCGTGTGTTGCTTGGTGAGACAAATATAAGACGCAAACGTGTACTAACAAATCCATAGACAAGGCCAGAAAATCCGCACAGGAATACAAACGCGTATATCTCGAAGAACCTTCTGTCATGATTATGGTCAAAGAGATTGCAAGTATTATGCAAGAATTCACTCAATCAGGGTAAAAAATTAGAAAAAGAAACACGCTCGCAAAATCATTCAGCAGTTACATTATAAATACGCGTTAACTTTTCAGTCTCTCAATTTAATTAATTTTTTATTTTTCATTTTACTGTTTCTGCAGAGGCGTTCGTCCATTCGGTGTGTCGCTTCTTGTTGCTGGCTTCGACGATCTTGGTCCGTCATTGTATCAAGTTGATCCGTCCGGCTCATATTTTGCATGGAAGGCGTCCGCAATTGGAAAGAATATGGTTAATGCAAAAACTTTTTTGGAAAAAAGGTGAAATAAAAAATGCCCCCAAAAAACTGCAATATAAAAACATTACATTAAATAACATGCAGATATTCCGAAACAATGGAACTGGAAGATGCCGTACACACAGCAATTCTCACCCTGAAAGAAGGATACGAAGGAACTATGGCGGAATCGGGAATTGAAATTGGGATCGCGTACCTCGAGCACACAACTACAAAAGAAGGCGATAAAATCCAGCAAGGAAAATTCAAGAAATTGACCGAACCGGAAATTAAGGATTATCTTGCCAATCTTTGAATGGGAATATGTTTCTGTTAGGGGTTGATAAGGAGTTTTATCCGTAAAAAATAAAAATAAGAAATTGATGCAAATAAATTTTTGATTCGCATTTGTAAAATTCCTATTCATTTTATTTTTTTTGAATTACTCGCTCAAAAGGATGTGTTTCTGTTGATTTAGATTTTGAATGCATTTTTGGTTTATCTTCCAAACAGCTTGAATTCATACTACTTCAACACACTGCCAAACATTACTCATTATAATGACATCAGGGAGCCATCTGGTGCAACATTACCATTGAGAAATATCAAGATAACTCATGAGGAAAATGAAGATGAGTGGATTGAAGATATTGTATTAGGAATGGACATGCAACAACAATCATAAACATCACTTTTGTAATAAATATCTCGCTTTACATGTTTGCTGCAGTACCTCTTCATTTTCTGCTAGATGAAATTTCGGAAATTTTTTAATAAATGAATAACTATATTGTGAGTTTTACAATCCAAGAGAAAAATTTCTCAGCAATAATGGTGGCTTTCTTTGCATTCTTGCATATTTTTTCCTCAAATTATTTGATCTATCAATATCAACTTTTATTCAAACACTTGAAAAAAATTTAATGAAAAAATTCAGAGATTTTATGGGAAATCAAAAATTTTGGGAACTTCTTACTTCAATTCCCTTTTTAATTGTCTGTTATTATTCATTACTAGTCTGTCGTATTTATTATAATAGGACAGTTTGGAAGTCAGTTACTTGAGCTATTTAAATAAAGCCTCATAAAAGTTAAGAATTGACCAATTGTTGTTGTTGACATGTAATAAAAATGTTTGTTCATAGTGGAAGTTGTATAGTGCATGTGCTTTCTTGTTTGCACTAGTCGGAAATTTTGATTTTTGGTGCTCACAAAAATTATAAACCTTGCATGCCATTTCATGGCTAGCCAAAAATTCATCAAACAGCGGCTGCTTGGTGTTGATAGTCTTCTCCTCCCGGTATTCGATGCTTGCTATGGCAGACATTAAACAGGGACACGTTTATAATTTTTATCAGAAATGTCCGAAACATCGAAAACAATCAGCCAGGTCTTCGTGCCTGTACTGGTTAGACTCTTCACGGGCGTCTTGGATGATTATATGCTTCTCAATGGACAGCTTCTTTCGAATCGAAATGGGAGTAGAACTATTCGATAAGTTTGTTTAAAGACTAGGGCTGGCTTTGACTGTCTATCTCCAATGCGCCTCTGATACGTGAACTCCCTACTTGCGTTTTGGTTACAAACTGGACTTGTCGCAAAAAAACCCAGCCGCTGTCGAACCGACCGATCTGACTAAAAAGGCTCTGTCGCAGAGGTACTTACTCGGCCAGCAATGACTTTGGATTCTTGCTATTTGAAATTTGTAGGAAAATGTCTGTTGTGTGGTAAATAAAGCGGATCTGGGTTCTGTGGGAATGAAAAATGCAATAAAACTAAGATTCAAAGATTATAAAAAGATACTGGGAAAATATAGGTACAGACTTTTTTACCTGAAAAAAAGGCACAAAGAATTCAAGTGATTTTGTGAGATAGTGCTCAGAAAAAAAAATTAAATTAAAACTACTTATTTT
>JADGJH010000919.1:0-13190 GCA_027596945.1 Physocladia obscura
CCATTTCCGTTGCACAATTACTTGATCATGTGCCTGTCAAATAAACAATTTTCTTCCAATTACACCAATAAAATATACTATTTTGTTTAACATTTAATATTGTACATTCAGTTTGTATATCTAAATATAATTTCATTATATTTAACATCCAGAGCCCTCTTTATAGCCTTTTTTTGTAGTCTCTTTTTTCCATTTGTTCCTTGAGACACTTTTAAATTTGAAATAATTTAAAATGGTACTTCCAATAGGTCAGTATAAAGGCATCTTTGAATTTTTCTCTTCAATGAAAATATGTTCGAGAAAAATCAAACAAATATGGTTTTTCTGTCATTGCTTATAACTCAATATGATTAATGTTATAGTGAATGGCTTCGCTTAATTTTTGCTGACTTTAGACAAATCACTGTTCTGTTTAATTAATAAATAGCTTAATATCTTTATTTATAAACTAAAGTCAACTGTGCCAACAGTGAATACATGTGCTGTGACCATCAGTATATTCAGATTTGTTGGTACAAGAGACTGTGGATGCCTCCATAGTATCTTGCAACTGTCTTTTGTCTTTTCTACATTTTCTAAATGTTTCTACTGATTTCTAATACAATTATTTATGAAAATGCTTATATTCAAAACCCTTGTATGTTGCAGGGCATCTCTCACTCTCTTCCCTAGTTTACTACACAAGCCATGTTCTTGTGTAGGATGATCCAAGAGTGTGTGTTTCCAGGCATTTGAACATAATAGCAAGCGGAGTGGGTTTCTTACTATATTAACTAGTGAACATACCAGTTTCTTCTCAATGGTTCTCTGTTGATTCTGTTGGCACCTCTGTAGTGATGCATCACCGTAAGAATAACAGATCAGTTGAAACAGCATTAGTTTAATCTTTTCATAAAGATTGTTTGCTTTTATCAACTGCCCATAAATAAAGCTATTTTTATATTTTAACTTTATTGACTAAGACAAATAATTTATTCCTTTTATTTGAGAAGAAACAAATTAACCTTAAATTAATTAAGATTTATACTTGTTTTGTAATATGCATCTCTCACCACAGAGTTGCATATACTTCAATGAGCATTTTTTCAGTTTAACCACAAAAATTGACTCTGGACACTTAAGATAAAAGAAAAATGAGTCTGTTTCTAAAATTTTAAAATACAAGATACCACCAAACAACAAAAATTTCAATACATGAATGGATACTTCAACACTTTCAAAATTACCCCCTGTCATTCTTGAACAAAGCACAGCAAGTCTTCAAAAGTCATAATAAGATAATAAAATAAGAATATAATAGTAATAATTTTGAATTGAGTTTACAAAAAACAAGTCAGTTTTCATGATGAAAATGTGTTACGGAATGAGCCTCTAGTTAGTGGATTTAATAGCCTAAGATTTGAGTTTTTAAGTAGATTTTTTTTTATTTTCATTCAGGAGTTTCGAATTAATAGTTTTGGATTTTAAATAGAAATAAAGAATTTTCCCAAATGGAATTTGAAATCTGAAAAATGTGAATAAGTATTGATTTATCACTATATCAGTGGAAAATACTTATTCTGTTACAAAAACATACCAGTTTTGGTAGGCCAATGGTACAGGTGCCATTCAGCTGTTTTAGTAGGATCTGGGATCAATCCCCATGCCTGATCATTTTTTTTCATCTGGTTTACTGTTTTCAGTATTTACTTTCCCTATGATAACTCGTAAAGTGGTCATCTTATGCCTGGAAGGCATATAAAAACTTTTTAAGTAGACAGGATACAACAAGCACTGCTTTAGCCCTTTTTCAAATAAGACAGCAATCTGCCAACTTACATAAGAGCACAGCTTGTGTAGTTGACAAAAGTAACATCCTTAAGGATCTCATGCTTCTAAGTCTTATTTTTTCAAGTAAGTTGGAATGGTAGGGCATCTAATGCCCTATGGAAAACATCAGTTCTCAAGATCTAATACAAAATAGAAACATTCTTTATTAAATCACATAACCAACAACTGAAGTTGACTATCAAGAAGCTAAAAGTGGTACTGAAGTGTATTTTTTGAGCCAGCACAGTCTTTGGTTGTTGTTTGTATTATTTGTCAGAAGATGGATTTGATGGCAACTTTTCTTGAATGAAAATTTTCTTACTTTAGAAAATTATGGAAACTGAAAGAAAAATTGCCATGTTGGAATTCCAGAGAAAAAAACTGTGCAAGAAAATGTCTAAAAAGTGTTTATTTCTCTTTATTTAAAAAGAAGCTTGAATACAAGAAATTTGGAAACATTATCAAACTCTCTGACAACTGGAATTAAACAGATATATGCACAAAATTAATTCCCTAGACTGGACAAGGTACAATCTTGTGTTCTTGGATGAAGTGTTGTTTGGCAATTGAGGAATGATCAGACAGTGGATATGCAATGAAGGGCAAGAAAGTCATGATTCAAGGAGAATATCAGCAATTACTTTGTGTCTCAATGCTCACATTCATCAAATGTGATGGAATTCTGAAATCCTATTGTACAGATGGCACATTCAATCAAACCAAGTTTTCAACACATTGCCATAATTTTACTTTATCAAAAAAAGTTTACAAATATCCAGACATCAATTCTATTTGGGTTTTAAATGGGGCTACAATTCATCAGTCTCCTGATTTTGTCATGTATTTACAATCCCTTGGAATTATCTTTTATTTCTACCTGCTTATTGTCCCTTTTTTAATTCCCTTGAAGTTCTGTTTGGTATAGTTAAGAAAAGATTGCATCAAATTTATCCTGAAAACAAAGTCATTGCAAAAAACATTGAACAAGTTGTTGCTTTGGCTTTCATGCATTACCAGTACTATGATTTTTGTGAAATTATGGGCAAATGCGGTTATGAAATGGCAGGTTTTTTTTAACTCTACAATATCATATAAAGCTAGTTTGAGAAAATTGGGTTTTTTTAAATTTTATGTTGTGAAAGCAAAAATAAAAGTAAAAGATAAGTTTATTCTGCTGTTATTGTATTGCTTTAATTTACTTGGCCTCTCAGTTTCTTTCATTATCATTATCCTCTGCATGTTTGTCATCATTGATGTTCAGAATATCTTGAAAATGTTCAATTGAATGGTCTGTTTCAACAACAGTAAGCTGTTGACAGATATTCCTAACAACCTCTTATGAACATGCAAATTGTCCTTGCATGCTGTTATTTGATTACTGAAATCATTGAAATAATAGTTGAGACTCCTCTTCAATGCTTTGTATGCAATTTCTTAATCATGAATAATATCCAGGGCAAAGTTCAGCTTATTTTGAATAGCTTTCATTTGCCTCTTAGATTTTAATTGACAATGAAACAGATGGGTAATTTCCAACAGAGTCAGTTGTTGAATAAACACATCTAAATTAGCAGGATTGCAAAGAATAATATGTACCCAATCATGCAAGACCATTTCATTGGCATGATACTGTGGATGGGAATTTCTCAGGCACTGCACTATTTCTGCAATTTGAGTTTCATTTGGCAACCCTGATCAATCAGTTGAATTCAAGCCCCAATTGATGTGAGTAAGAACTTTGTCATAGTCAGCTGCCACAGCAATTTTTTGAGAGTTTATGTAAACATTTACTATCAAATTATTGTCTGCAGTGCCTGCCAATTAGTCATCTTTTATTGGATAGATGGGCAAAAACAAGGTTGCCTGAACAGAAAATCAAAATAAATTGAGTTACATACAATAAGCTGTACTGCCAAAAGAATATGTCATGCTGTTTTTGTTGATTGTAATGAAGTCATAAATGTTGTCAATTGTTGTTTCATCTTGCTGTACAGTAACAACTCCAATTGAAATGGTTGCTTTAGCCTTCAACTTAAGGAATACAACTTCCCACAGCTTAGCTTTCAATTCCTGTGCATTGCCCTCAAATAATACAGCATCCTGTGTTGTTGCTGTGTTTTTTTTTTTTTGCAAAACATAGTTCTGATGATAGAAATAAGACTCAGCATAACCGTAGCATGAATTTTAGCAAAAAAATGTGATTTTCTAATTGTGGAAGAAAACAACAATATTGAAGTCATAAATTTGTTTCTTTTCTTGTATGCTGTGTGTGATCTTTCCAAAAGAACTAACAGCAATGATTCATTTTTTAAATAAAGCTCACAGTATATTCAGTTGTCACTATCAGTCATTGTGTTGTCTGGAATGGCTCCAAATTCTGCTCACCTCAAATAGTATGTAGCTCAATCAGAGAGAAACCAGGTTGTTTTGTGCAGATCACCAATTTAATCAACAGTGACCATTCAGTCAATAAAGCAGCTGAACCTGTTAGTACCACTATTAATATCTGTGTTTTCTGTGTGCTTGATTTTGCTGGGGCAGTGCTTGTGGAACTATGAATAGTATTATTGTAATTACCAGTCAACTTTGTCAAGATATCAACCCAAATCTGCTTTCCAACAATGGTCTGATATTTATACAACCTTTGTTTAAATATTCCTCAAGATTTTTCTTTCTCATCATTACTCCACTGCAACCATGCTTTCAAACTTGTTTAATATTCTTTGGAGTTCATTTGAAATATAGAAACTGAATCTGTGTGCAACAATTTTTTTCAGCTGGAGACAGGCTGGGGTTTTGGCTGTTGCAGGAATTTATGCAATTGAGTATCAATTTTCTCTCCCTTCTCTCACTCATGAGAATGCAGCATGAAAATTGGCCAAGTGAGGTTTAAAATCACATGTAAGGTTGAAACCAACATGGTGTGGTTTGATACTAGCAATGCAAAATCATTACAAAACTATTTGTCTTGGTTTAAGTCAGCAAGGTCAAATGATAAAAAATAGCTGTATTTATGGGTAGTTGATAAAAACAATATTTATGAAAAGATTAAACTAATGTTGTTTCAACTGATCTGTTGTTCTTACTGTGATATACTACTGCAGAAATGCCAACAGAATCAACAGAGAATCATTGAGAAGAAACTGGTATGTTCACTAGTTAATATAGTAAGAAACCCACTCCACTTGCTATTATGTTCAAATGCCTGGAAACACACACTTGCTTGGATCATCCTACACAAGAACATGGCTTGTGTAGTAAACTAGGGAAGAGAGTGAGAGATACTCTGCAACATACAAGGGTTTTGAACATAAGCATTTCATAAATAATAGTATTAGAAATCAATAAACATTTAGAAAATGTAGAAACAACAAAAAACAGTTGCAAGATACTATGGAGGCATCCACAGTTTCTTGTACCAACAAATCGGAATATACTGAAGGCCACAGCACATGTATTCACTCTTGGCACAGTTAACTTAAGTTTATAAATAAAGATATTAAGCTATTTATTAATTAAACAGAACAGTGAATTGTCCAAAGTCAACACAAAATAAGTGAAAGAACCAACTGCCATTCACTATAACGTCAATCATTTTGAGTTATAAGAAATGACAGAAAAACCACATTTTTTTGATTTTTCTCAAACATATTTTCATTCAAAGATGCCGTTATACTAATCTATTTGAAATATTATTTCGATATTATTTCAAATTATTTCAAATTCAGAGGCATCTCAAGGAACAAATAAAAAAAAGAAATGACAAAAAAGGCTATAAAGAGGGCTCTGGATTAATTTTTTTAGTGTAGAATCTTAACAATAAAAAACTCTCTCAATTCTCAAACTTAATGCCTACTATCAAGCTTTTGATTAATGTTAGATTTAAGAAATAAAATGCATTATACAAGCTGAATAGATTTTAAATAATATTTAATAGAATTGGAAACAGACATATTATTTATTAGATGACTGTGAAAGAAAATAATATTTATTTCATTCACAACAAAATTCAAGAATAGGGATTAAATGTTCTAACTCTGTCTTTTACAGTTGAACAATTTTTTTTGTAAAGAAATGAGTTTTTAATCAATATTGAGGCATTAGAAATGAGGCACTTAATTTTATTTTGAGGCACAGATGGAATGGGTATTTTAAATTGTTGTTTTATTCTTACTGTGCCAATTCCACCAGTTCAAGTGAATCTGCCTTCACAGGATTCAACAATTAACTTATTGGAATATCAACAGGCAGGAGTAGCTATTCCAAATTAAAAATTAAAATACATAAAATAAATATAAATATAAAAACTTTTGCTTGAATAACTAAAGATGGTTTATTTGACATGCTTGCTACTTTGAAGAAACTTTCAAAACCTTTGAAAGTTCTCATTTTTAAGAATATTGGGGTTTTGTTTGTGATTTCACATAGTAAAGACTTGAATCCCAATTTTCTGGCTCCCATTCTGCCAATTCATTTTTTAAGAATACTTGCAAACTTTCAATGCCCTTAATAGTAAATATTGGTATTTTAATTTTGCAAGATTCAATATAATATAAAAATAAATAATTTTATACCAGTTTTTTTTTCAATTGATTTCTCTTGGATTACAATCCAGTCAGCTTAGGGTTTTTCCATGAGATTAGGGTTTCCAGAATTAACAAAAGTGTTTGGTCAGTGTATTTCAAATCCTCTTAGGGCTGATTTTCTTTCTGTTTTTGACTTCCAGTTGCAATAAAATTTGTAGCAGCTACCAAGTATTGTGTCACATAGTTTGATGTGTTGAAAACTTTTAACTGTCAAGTTTTTGTAGAAAGCGTCCTTTTATTTTAATGAGCTGTTCAATATCAAAAGAGGATCAAATGAAGGTTTTCACTTGTTTTCAATCTGTTATCTGTTCTTTTCAGTCATTTGACCTAATTCCCAATTATTTTGCTTTCTTTCTGCTTGTCTGCTCCTGCCATTTTATATCTCCATTTTTTTAGTGAAATCAATTTTATTTTTATTAGGCTTGTGCATGATTCCCAATTTTATACTTAAGGTGAGTGATTCCAAGTGTCTTATCAGTAATTATTGGATTGTCTCGCTTCACAGATCTCCTTGGTCAATCTCTGTTGCTTACCAAACGTTTGCAACAATACAAAGGGGCACCTTGCCAAGTGCTTTTTTTTTGATCTATGTTGATCATACCTGTCAACTTTTCACCAAAAGCATAAAACTTGACAAAATGAAAAAATGTCAAAGTGTCAAAAAACAGAAAATTTCCAAACTCCTCAATATCCCTTGCTTATTTCCACAAAACTTGAAACATACAAAATATGTTGGGACTTTGCAGCAGCAATTGCAAGCTAATTGTTTCAAATAATAAATGACTGAAGATATTGTTGTTGAAACATGAGCAGAATAAGAAGCTCTGTTAATGTCAGTTGGAAAACTGGTGCGATCAATTGCACCTAGTCTCAATTGCAACAAACCAGGCAGCAAAAGCAATTTATAAAATCAATCTGATAGTAGTCATATTGAAAGGTAGTATTTTTGATGTGAATTTTGCAGGTTTCAGTTCTAAAATCAATGTCTGCATTAACATGTAGATTGTTCTGAGAATCATCATCACAGCTGCTGCCAAGTTCAGACTCACATTCTGAAACTGTTTCAGGAAAGGAATTTTTGTCTAAATCAGCCATTTTTTCTTCTTATCTACTTATTATTTTAAATAATATAATAGTTGTTGATGAGTTTCTTGCAAAACACTGCGAATCTCAGATTTTGTTTTTTTCAGATTTCACAAATTCAAAAAATAAAAAAAAGGGGTGAATCATTCTTTTTGCAAACTGTAAGTGCAATTTATTATTTTCGGCACAAACCGGCACAGATACAAGACCATCATAGAAATATAAATGCTATTATTTTGACCAAAGTCTAAAAGTGACAAAAACAACAATAGCAATAGCGGAGGCAACGAAGACTGCTTTCGACACGGATTCCACTGGGGAAGGAGTTTCCGAGGTTTTAATACCACTGTTTGTGGATTTGGATTTAGAAGATTCTGAAGTTTGCCCTTCAGTGGCGGATGGTATTGTTACAGTAGTTGACGCAACAGAAGTGTTAAATGCGGAAATTCCTGGTTTGGGTTCTTTGGGTTCTGGCTGGCCAGGAGCAGGATTCGAAATCTCCTGAGAAATTGCCGGCAAAACAGGAGAATGGACACGAACAGACGAGCTGGAAGGCGCCGGCTGAGCAGGGATATTCTTTAGTATTAATGTAGATGATAGCGAGTCGGTTTTCTCTTTGTGCGCACTCGAGCTTCTGCTCTTTGCTTTATCTTTGTCTTTGCCTTGAAAAATACTCTTGAGCGAAAACTTGCGACTCCTGTCTTCGCTGTGTGTGGAATTTGTGTCGGACATTTAATGCGCCAGTGGAGATTTAAATTCAAAAGCTGTTTGTCAGTCAAAAACAAAAAAATGAAACCCAGACCATTGCATTGTTTTTGTGTAAAAAGATTCGCTGGAAAGTTTGCCATCGGTATTTGTTTAAATTATGTTGCTCGTTGTATATTTATTTACTGCCAGAGCATCTTCCGCAATTAGATATTATATTTTTTCAGAATTTCACGAATGAAAAACTCATGATAACTATGCCAACACTATTTCATGAGAAAATTTTTTCTTGAGGGTGAATGATGAATCAAATATCATTTTTTTTCAACAATTGATAATAGTACATATTCATGAAATCCATGAATTTATAATTCATTTACAACAAAACAACCATTTCAAGCCCCTCATGTGCCTTCAGTGAGAACCAAGTTGGTAATGAAAAAATTTGTTCACAAAAGAACTCTGCATTGGACAAATTTTTCCTGTTGAGTATGATGGATAAAGCTGTATTTCCTGTAATTTGAATTCAGAAGACTGACTTGATTATAGAAAACTCAAATCCACTTTCATCAAATCTTGAACCAAATCAATAGTTTTCCCAAAATTGTAAGCTGGATAGAGGTGCTTCCAATCCACATTCTTGGTCCAATTGCACTAGTTTTTGAACACTTTATCTGCTTTCAGAGGATCTAACTTTGAGCATTTCCTCTCCTGCTATTTTATATGTGGAGCAAAACACCTTTGTATTATGAACCACTGCTCAAATACTCACTCAAAATTTAATCCTTGAATTTTCAACTGTTGAAATTCACATTTAGAAAATTTTGCCAATTTTAGTTTGATAGTAGTTTTGAGTTTTGAGTGTAAAAGTGTCTTAATTTCTCAACAACTACAAGGCAAAGTGTTGGGATCATATGTGTTGGCAGCCAAGATGTTGTAATTGCTCAACGGCTTTGCAGGAAAAAGAGTATACAAAGGTGACCTTGGAACTGGGTAAGCTGAAGTTTATAGAAGTTAAGCAAATAAAGTGGCATTATAATTGAACTTAAAACACAATAAAAAGAAAACAAGTCTGTCATATAATTGAAGCTCGTTGGAAATTTCTGATAATTTAATTTCAATTTTCCTGAAGGAAAGAAATTATTCTGCTATACGGAAAAAATATGAAAATGCTTGCAGCAATTTCTAACATTGGAAGCCGAAGATTCGCGACCGCCGCCAACAAGTTAAGCAAAACTGCACTGTATGACTATCACGTGCAAAATGGTGGCAAGATGGTCGAGTTTGCAGGATACTCGGTTCGTGGTGAAAGATGTATTTTTTGTGTTTTTAACCTGTTGTTCTGAAACACCAGATGCCTGTACAATACTCGAATCTCGGAGTCCTCGCTTCACATGAATGGACGAGAAAAAATGCCTCTTTGTTTGACGTTTCACATATGCTGCAAACAAGGTTACTTTTTGCAGTTTTTTGGCTGAGGAAATCTGAACAATTTTTTGCAGCTGGGTTGGAAAAGATCGTATCAAGTTTATTGAATCTCTGATTGTGGCGGATGTTGAAGGTCTTCCAGTTGGAAGCTCGACACTTTCTGTCTTTACGAACGAGAACGGTGGAATTATCGACGACACTGGTCTGTTTGCTTTTTACCCAAAAATATCTCGTCCGATCTCTCTCCGATCTCCGTCATCAACCTTCAAAAACACACAAAACAAAAAAAAAAAAAAAATCCAGTTGTCAACAAACGCAGCGCCGACGCACTTTATGTTGTTTCGAATGCAGGATGTGCCGAAAAAGACCTCAGACATATCCGTGCCCATCTCGCCGACTTTCAAAACAAGGGAGGTGATGTGGATGTTAAAGTAATCGAAGATATGTCACTTGTTGCCATTCAGGGTCCCAAGGCTGCCGGAATTGTTAGTGAACTTGCGGGCTCGTCAAACGGATTAAAGGACTTTAAGTTTATGACTGCGCGAGAGTTGGAGCTGAAAGGAATTCCAGTTTATATTTCTAGATGTGGGTACACTGGGGAAGATGGATTCGAGGTAATTCCTGACCGTTTAAATCATCAGGTTTTTGAACAAATTTTATGGCAGATCAGCGTTCCCCATACTGAAGTTGTAAACTTGTGCAAAAACTTGCTCGCACATAGTGATGCTGAGCTTGCTGGTCTTGCCGTAAGAGATTCGCTTCGCTTGGAAGCAGGTCTGTGTTTGTACGGAAATGACTTGGATGAAACCGTCACACCAGTTGAAGGTGGTCTCACATGGACAATTGGTTTGTTTTTTTGTTGTTTTTCTCTCTGCTATTCCAGCTAAGACACGAATTCGGAAGGTCAAAGACGTAGAACCGAAGGTGGTTTCTTGGGAGCGAACAAAGTTTTGTCGCAAATCGGAAAGGGTGCTGTTGTACCGCGTCGTCGTGTTGGCCTGCTTGTTGATGGTGCACCAGCCCGTGACCATGTTGAAATCTTTTCTCCAGCAGATGGAGCAGTTATTGGTGTCGTCACAAGTGGATGTCCATCCCCAGTACTTAAGAAGAACATTGCAATGGGATATGTAGCAAATGGATTCCACAAGGCTGGAACTGAGCTACAAGTCAAAGTTCGAGGAAAGGTACAAAAGGCAACTGTTGTGAAGATGCCATTCGTTGAGGTGCCGTTTTGTTACTTTTCATTTATATTATTTTGATGATTAGACTAAAATTTACATGTACACTTTCAGCACAATTACTACCGGGGTTAGAAGCTTCAGAGTTAATAAAGAGATATAATCTAAAAATATTCAAGGAAATATATTCCCATTCCGTTTATTATTGCTATT
This sequence comes from Physocladia obscura, assembly GCA_027596945.1. Classification (NCBI taxonomy): domain Eukaryota; kingdom Fungi; phylum Chytridiomycota; class Chytridiomycetes; order Chytridiales; family Chytriomycetaceae; genus Physocladia; species Physocladia obscura. The sequence continues at coordinate 11,003 of JADGJH010000919.1, forward strand.
TCTGAAAACTTTAGGCAGCTTGCAAAATTTTTTCTTCGCTTGCAGGTTTCGCAGTTAGCTGAAATACTCGGCTATCACCTTGATACTTGCTTCTGAAGAAAGTATAATGCAGCGTAATTTCACGAACGTCTTTCATCGAAGGATCATATGCAAACTCTGGGTCAATATAGAAGAAGACCGGCATATCTACTTCTTCCTTTGATTCAAGTCTTTGCTCTTCAAAACAGAAACACTGAATCTTGTTAAAATATCTATTAAAAAAAAATAATTGAAATGAGGAACTTGTTCGGTATGTAAAAAAGTTATAACGTACTGAGCAGCGCGCCCTGGAATAATAGAGTATGTTGAAATTCCGACAATAGACTCGTCGGTTGGGTTTTCGGCTGTATAAAACGCAAGTGCGGTTTCGCCAGGAACAAGAGTAATTTCCTTTGTTTGCGGTGTAAACTTCCACTTCATTGCGTCTGAAACCGATGATTGGAACTTAATGCGGATTGGTTTTGCGCCAAGAACAGGCTAATACACAAGAGAAATAATTCCAGATGAGTCACCAGGCGAGAAAAAAAAAAGGAAAAAAAAACCAGCAGTTAAAACCTTCATAGTGGCAGGATCGAATTTCGAGCCACTCAAGTTTTTTGCAGAACCGTCGAGACCCGTATCGGTACAGATGATTTTGTAGAGGGGGACGGCGGCATACGAGAGACCGACAAATACAATAATCACGGAGGCAACGTAAAGCATCGAGCTCTGGTTCTTTTCTTGAAGTCGTTTACTGACAGTATTATTGTTGTTGATATTGTTCCTTGTGCTGTTGTTGTTTGCGTTGCTTGTTGTCGCTGATGATAACAATCGTAGTGAAGTGCCCGAGGAAAGGACACCCGCTGCTCGCATCGATATCAACGTTATCTTCAGATTCATCGAAAGTGCTGCACCGATCATCGGCTGTCGGCCGTTGAGTAAAGCCCGTCGCATTCCCAATCCAAACATCTGCATCAACTAATTGGAAATGTTCAAAATGTTTCTATTTTATCAGAGAGATTTTGCAAACAACAATTCTTTGTGAAAATTCTTTCATTTTTCATTTGAAATATATTTCATTTTCTTTGTTTTTGCTACAAAGAATTCCTTGTGAAAATATACAAATGGACAATTGGCTGTTTGTCTCGCTGGCAGCTGCTGCACTTGACATCGGCAACATCGAACAACAAACAAGAGCAATCAAAATCCCAAACATTCGAATTAATATCAATTCAATGACAGATTCGACAGCAAAGTTTAATTTTCGATTTACAACAGCCAAAATCACCCAGTTAGCTGAAGAGCTGGAGATCCCAGATCCATTTGTTACACACAATTGCTACAGTGCTACAGGAAAAGAGGTTTTGTGTATTTTGTTGAATTGTATGACATAGCCTCATCGACTTGGAAGCATGGTGCAATTATTTGGCTGCAGCTGCAAAGCACTCTCGTCAATATTCAATGATATTCTAGAGCATGTATATAATTGATTCAAGCATCTGCTAGTCTGGGATTCTGTGCGTTTGAACGAGGCATGGATGCAAAATTGTGCGAATGCAATCTTTGAAGCTGGAGGATCTCTTGATACATGCATTGGCTTTATTGATGGAACAGTTCGAAGAATTGCAAGACCTGGAAATACACAAAAAGCATGTTATAATGGGCATAAGGTGAGTGCAGCTGTAGTTTGGTTGTAGTTTTCACTTTTTTGTATTAGCGAAAGCATGCCCTTAAATTCCAAGCAGTCACATCTCCAGACAGAATTATTTTTATGGACTGGAACCTGGTGCTTGTCATGATTCATATCTATTATTGAAAAGTAACCTTGTTGAAATACTCACACCAGTGTTACAGACAGAATTGACTCAATATGTAATTTACAGTGACCCAGCATATGGTGTGAATCAAGTAATAGTCAGCAACTTTAAAGGATTGAATTTGCAGCCATTTGAGCAAGACTTCAATAAATCAATGAGCAAAGTCCGTGTTGATTTGCCGAGTGTAACAAGGAGTTTTAGAGATGAATAATATTTATTGTTTTGTTATGACTATTTCAGAAAAGAAACCAACGGTTTTTATACATTTTACAGTGCATTGGTGGCACCTTGGCTTGATTGGTCACCTGGCATCTTATCTAAGTGGCAAATGCTCTATTTGTCATTTTTGGTGA